>JAHZMZ010003413.1:0-10383 GCA_027743805.1 Lepidocyrtoides sp. E14 | reverse complement strand
GCCAAATATAAAGGCAACAAAACTGAAAGGAACCGATTGATTTGAGTAAATATGATTCTCAGAGCCCTCCATTCTCTTATCGACGGCGTGTTACAGGACAGTAGTATTTGCAAGCAGCTATTACATGCACTGAAATTATATATCGTGTACAGAGCCAAATTTCTGAATGTCGTAGTTCCTTCAACGGCACACAAAACTATAATGATGATTCGAAACGCCAAAATTACCGTAGATGTTGCCATATTATGGGATTCGACCGGCATGAGTTTACGCAGGGTATACAATGGTGCGTCAAGGTGAAGATATATCATAATTCCAGGAAGAATGAAAGGAATGATTGCAAAACCCAATACCAGGTTAAATGCAGCTATTCCAATTAAATCTAGCTGTCCATTATGGAAAGCAGCGTGAAGAAACTTGGCAGTCGTATCCCTAGTAGTTGCTCTGTTAACATTTTTACTGTTTTTCAAAAACTTTCGTTGAAAGAAATGAGAGTTTGAAAGAAGACGTTGATTCAACTTTGATTCGAACTGCTTTGATTCATTCAAGGTTGGGACAACCTCTTCATGCATGGAAGACAGTAGCCAACAGCTTGTGGCAACAGACACAGCAAAAAGTCCTTCCAGACAAGTTATAAACACTAAGAAGAAACTGTAATTTTCAGGATGAAATAGGGCATCTGTCAGAACGTAAATACTTGAAGGTACGACTATGGCAGCAATTATTCCGTAGTTTATGAATTTCCAGAGAAAAATATGGGGGCAAATTCTTCTTTCAATGTTAAACGTATGGAGTTCACTATCCCAAAATATGACTGATCTGTAAAAGTTCACATTATCAGTGATTTTTTGATTCAAGCTAAGTGCTTCTATTATGAGCGGAGAAATCATTTTCAAAATTAAAAATCACTTTTAAAAGTGCAGAAAAACTTTTTTGACATAAGTTTTTGAAACACCATGCCTGTGAAATTATTGTGAAATGTCTCAATAAGTTAACATTAAATGGGAGAGTTACTATGCCACAATTTGATTCACTGCATAAAAGATTTTAATTTCTCGTGTCCCCGATTATATTTAGTGTTTAGCCAGCACACTACAAGCACAGTAAAACAAAATACCTATACACATAAAAACCTCTTCGATGAATGCCAGTACGATGTTTTTAAAGCAAAGGTGAAATTTTCACCTTTAACTATGTTCCTGTAAATATATTAAAGGTGAAAATTTCACCTTTAATTTTAAATACATTGTGATACCATTCACCATTCAGGTTTCCATAATGTATATAATATACTACGTATCTACTACTACGTTTAAAATTTTGGGGTTTGGAGTGGTATTTTGAAATTGAAAACGTGGTAAGCAGGAAGTCCAACAACACTCATTTGAGGATAGAAATTCAATCTGTTTTTTTCAGACAATATGTCTAGCAAACAATTCTAATTTTGATGGTGTACAATTAAAGAAACATTTTTCTTCTTTAAATATTTAAATGTTTTTCATACGGTGAAACCAATCCTGCCAACACACGTCACATTATGTAAAGCACTATTTCAAGTGCTTGATTTAACATCAAGCTTGAGTAATACAAAGGCGCAAAGAGGGGTATTTCCTATGTAAACGTTTGTGATCAAAATTGCATTTTTGTAAGTGTACCGAAAAATTTGCCCCATTAAAAATACATTAAGTAAAATTTCGTAACCAAGCGCGATAAGGGTACTCTGGACGGCACTGGATGTGTTAAATCTCATGGCACGCTGTACCATATAAGCTGAATTGGCAAAAGAAAACTTTTGTCCCATAAATATTTATGCTAACTGAAATACTTCGATGATTTTCAATCGGTGAATTCGCCTATTATCTGTAATGCAATCAATAATATTGTTGACTTTTCTCACAAAAGTTTATTGGCAGGCCAGGGTCAGTTTCAGCTACGGTTCTTATCCTTTCACTGGGTGTTAATTGTTAATTAAAAGAGATATATTTTTTAGTCTACTATTGTTGGAACGGTGCATTATATATGAAATTATCAACAATATGCAGAAAACATTCTCTTAGATTTGGATAAATCTCTTATTTTTTCTTTAAATTCGTACATATGTCCCACCGTTTACAATTCAATATTCCATTTTAATACGCTATGATGCCATGACATTAAATTGCGCCTAAATATCTGCAAATAAGTGTTTACAACTAAACTCACTTATATATCAAAAAAGCCTACATTTAATAGATTCGTCCAATATTTCATACATTCATTTTACGTTTCCATGATCATTTCTTAATATAATCATATTGCATGTAGAAGTTACGCAATGTGATTTCGTTGTCCGGCAGAGAAGAAATTTATGAAATGATTGATTTATTTGTCTACAATTTACTTAATCATCGAGAATTACACATTCAGCACTTCAAAACGAAAAGAGGCAGTAACCATATGCCCCTACAGAAACTGTCGCATTACATCATGTTAAACTAATCTTTGATTTTCAAATTCAAACACACCAGTGATGAAAATGGTTAGAAAGAATGTTCATGTATCCTGACTCCTGAAACTCATTTTAATACTTTTAATTTCTTTCTAAAAACTTTCTCGTCGTTCTTATTGCGTAGATTATATTGACTTAAAAACTGAGTATTGAAAACAGTTTTTTTCAAGGCATTTGAATTTGCGAAGTAATTTTGCAAAATATAGTTACATAATTGTCATTGTAGGAGACAATTGATATTTCAGCGTTCAGGAAACACTAAAATCTGCTCTATTATTCAGGAAGTTTAGGAAAGATTCATTTTGTAGAAATACAAGAAGTGCCACTGTCTTACAGACGTTTCTCTGTATTCAGCAAGAAAGCGGCTATTTCCGTTGGCCTGTGGCTATAACCTTGAAGATTGAGACCTACTTACTACCACCACCATGAGTTTTCCGTGCCATGATAACCAAGGTAGGTGCTTTGTGCAAACATTTATTGATTTTTCGCGAGTTGGGGAAAACTGGTAATTCTTATTGTAATGTCATTTGAAAGATTTTAGTTTTATACTAAAAGTGTTGCACTTTTATGATGACAGTTCAATCTACTCACCTGTCAGCACCACTGCAAGCCTTCTTGATGAAATGAATGAAAGTGTGGGCAAGTCAAAGGATCAAACTCGGCAATCTAAAAATGGGGCGCTAAGTATTGGAATTGACAACAGTGACGAAGGCTGCATTACTCAAATATTCACTTGTTTTGTTAATTGCTGCCGGTATCCTATAGCTTGCATATGCGTTCATTGTTTCTGTAACGAAAACTGTTGGTGCTGTGCCCCTTGTCGAGGCGTTGCACCTATTTGAATTAAAGCTATCAAAGTAGTTATATCAATTTGGGATACTTCTTCAGTTTTGAATCTGAAATTAATTTGTAATTGACAGCTGTCGCTGTGTAAAAATAAAATGCCGTAGGTTTCGTATAACGTTTCTCCTCTACGACCCTTCGTAATTGATGCTTTTAAGTACTTTGCACCAAATATCAATTCATTTTAAAAATCAGTTTGTAACATGTCTGCTGTAATTCGGTAGTGTTTAAAGACAATGTCTGACTGTAAAACGCGGAAACGATGTCAGCCACTTGGAGAAAGCGACTAATCAATCGTGCAACTACCGGAATTGACCCGCTGTTGTTTTGTTTTTGAATTATACATTAATACTACTTCAGTAATTTTGACCTTTGTCACTCATCAACTCTCTGAAATCATTATGTAATTTATCAAACAGATGTAACCCACCACATACAAGCCAAAATTGAAACATGAATGATAGTGATGTGCGGGAACGCATCCGGTATCCATATTTTCGTCTTAAAATGATTACGTAAGAGTAGAGTAACGTGTTACATTACACAGACAACAACTTGGTGAAATGGGCATTGGACTGTGAAAGCACTACTAGTTATTTTTTGATATGCCTTTGTTTTGCTCGTCAACAATCTTAAACCTACCAAGGTTGATGTAAAGTACATGTTTTCAAATTCAAGGTCAGCCGCAGCCACGTTTCATGTGGGCACATCTTGCAGATTAATTTGCTCATCCAAAACAGAAAAGAGTATGCAGTACAAACAAAAACATGACTGCTAACCACTTACGGCGAAACCCATTCTGCCTTTTGTAGCAGATAACATAATATTCATATAAAAATGTGCGGTGTGTGCAAATATTTTTCTTATTGCATTCCAGTTGCTTTACACAAACGGTTAAGTCAAGCGAACCTTCAGAGACTCTAACATCACTATAAACTAGCTCCTTACTCTTAAACATCAATTATATACGTATGTACATATACCAAATACATACTGTCAGGATTTTCCATTGAAAAAAAATTAGGGGAAAGTGTTTAACAATGGTTGTCTCAATGGTAATGGTTCTCTGATTTCTTAAGAAATATATGAGGATGTGGTGAAGAAAATGAAATTTCTACGATTTGCACACTATTGCAGTTTATTTCTTTATTGATTGTCCGTAATTAATGTAAACAAATACATAGCTATACTGTACACACATTTACATGTACATAAGCACATGCAAATATTGCAAATGTTTCGGATTACAAAGCCAACGTCCCATGCATTTGCCACTCATAGTTAGATTACACTTAAGCTAGTTAGTGATACACTGTCATTGTACTATAAATGAAACTTGTGATTTCAATTTGAAGCATTATATGAACCCGTCGACGATGGATAAACAAGGTATGTGCCTTATCGAATAATGATTGCAGTCTAAGAAATTCGTCTAAAATAATTATAATAATAACGGTTTTTTTTGGAAACAGTAAAGGAAACTCAACCCATCAGTACCACTTCCGACATTATGCTCAACGATTTGAAAGGAAGTGAGGAACAAAAAACAGTGAAAGAAAAGGAAACAGATATCTTGACAGATAATGCTTATATAACCAAAGACAGTTACAACAATACTGGTTGCGTAAATCAATCCGTCAAAAAATGTAAGCACTTTTTGTTTATATGCTGTTGTTATCCAGTTGCATGTTGCTGTTATTGGTATTGGCAACGAGATTGCTGTTGCTGTGATTGGCGCTGCCGCGATGACGATAATGAATGAAAGGACAACTATGAACGATTCATTTACAACATTTTTGTCGCTAACAGTTATTGCCGAATTTCCGAAATTAGTTCATAATCAAGTGCAAAGTGCCAACTGGTAAGCAAGCGGCGATCAAGTTGATTCGTAACAGTTGATAAGTTGATTTTCGCTGCTATCAATGCTGTTTTATGTCTTTTCTAATTTTCTAAAGCTCATGCACCATCTACGAAAAACCGAGCGTTGTGTGTCAAAAATGAATAAAAAAAGCTAAATTGATAACCACAAAGAAAACTCAGTGTATAATGTTAACATTCATTTATTGCATAAAACGTTTCAATTATTTTCGGCCTAAAATATTGCACCTGCTACACTGCCCAATAATGTACTGATTTTACACACAGAGTAGGTGAAGGAACTCGTGCCAAAAACAAGCCTTTTGTGTAGCACATCTTTTCCAAATGCAAGGTCAGCCACAACCGAGTTTTTTACGTGTGTTTTATGCAGCTACGTGCGTTTTTACAGACTTGCATAATATTCATTTTGCTTTTAGGTATTTTTGAGTACGTAGTACAAACTAGTTGATGACGCATTGCCACGTTCAGCGAAAGCGAAACCCACCCATTCAGCTTTCCTAGTAATTTTAGTAAATATGTACACACACATTCCTAATTCATAATGGAGTATGAATGTGACATTTTATTTCTGCAAGATATAATATCATCAGCCATGAAATTCTTCCTCACTGTTGTGTTCTAGTCAAATTTCTTCACAGACGGTATAAACAACCGGAATTGAAAATTGTTCATATTAAATTACTAGTCATTAGTATCATAGTCATCATAAAACAGTGTCTCATTTTTGTTTGCTAAGGAAATATTTAACACAGCGTTATGATTTTTACTAAAACACAGTTACTAAGTTACAGATAAACGTTACTTCAGTGATGCTAGCTCTATTGACTGTATTCCGTATTTTGCAAAAGCTGTCAAGAAAACTAGGGAAATGATTTTTAGCAGTAAAAGAAATTAGGCGGTTTTGTGTACAACTGCGGTTTGCACCATTTCATTTTTATTATTTGATTGTGCATTTAATCAATAAAACCAGCAACTTTATGCTCTGTTCATGCATAATATGTAGACATTATGGATTAATATTATAGACATTTGCTTACTCACTCGTGTCACTGATCGTTTGTTTTCGATAGGTTTAGATACTGGCACACTGCAACTGAACCTGGTTATTTTATTTGAAAACATACTTTCATAATCTCGCCAGCTATGGATGAACGAGGTATGTAATTTTGAAAAAATGCATTAATTGCAAAAGTAAGTTGGCATCAGTAATGTATATTGGGATTTTGAAAACAGTACAAGAAACTCAGCCCATCAGTACCAAATCTGACATGCTCAACAATTTGACGGGAAGTGAGAAAGGACAAGATATAGAAGGGAGGAATGAATGTAAAACATACGATGCAGACAGTTCTAACGATGATGACGAAAGTACAAATTGCGTGGATCAGTGTGGCAAAAAATTAAAACAATGTTTGTTTGTGCTTTGCTGTTATCCAGTTGCATGTTGCTGTAATTGTATTTTTAAATGCTATGGAATGTAACTAAAAACTTAATAAATATCTTTAGTAAACGAAAATTGGTATCTGCAATTTCTGCAATCATTATGCAAGGAAATATCATAAAAAATTATTTCATATTTAGTTCGAATGTTATCCTATTTCCTAACATGGCTTCAGTGTGCACACATTACACTATTCGTTTTCACAACGAAACTCATGCATTTACTTAGTTGAATCTACTTACTGAAAGAAGACGAATTTTCTGCTAAAAACACAGAGATGATAGAAGGAATGTTTAATGAATTGTCAAAAGCATGTTTCCATTGCATAATGTTGATATTATAATCTAGATCATGCTTTGCACTTGATTATGTTCAGACCTGATCGAAGACAAAGAAAAAGAAAACACTTCACCATAGGGAAAATATTAGTCATTCGCACGCAATAATTATTATGCATTCATGACATAAATAATTGAAAAGCAGTTTTTAAAAAATTTTCTTGAAGAAAGAACCAAGGATTAATCCTCACAGTCTTTATGTGTATTTACGGAATGCAAAAATTAATGATAGAAAATAAGTCAATCCTTTTTGAGTTACTAGTCGAATAGCTTGGCTAAGCACTTCGTCAAAAGGGCTATGAACTTTTTAAGTCATGAGTTATGACATCATGAGGATACGAGAAAGAGGAACTGAAAACGGTTAGTAATAAATTCAGGTGTAATTTAAATTTGACGTTCTGCAATGATACCGATACCAAATTTAATTGACTTTTTTCTTGAACGTTTGCGTGAATTTAAAAAAAATCTTTAGCACCTTCTTTATCACTTTTAGTCATCCACAATCATAATATTTTATTTCCTACTGGAGATGCCTCCTTTTGTACAATGGTGTCCATTTACTTACAAAACCAAAATGGTTTTTTTTTAATTATACAGTTTGGTCGACTACCAACCAAAAAATGGGTGTCTATCTGGGTCCTGGGAATGCAAGCTACGTAGGATGACGAAGTAGAAGCGTAACATGCTACACCGCATGACAAAAAACAGTCCGACGCCGTGTGTTTTACTGAAAGCATACCAAGTGAACGCACTCATGCTGATAAGTTATAATATAAGATATATGCTTTTTGTGCTTCACTGCTTACTACTAATCCCATGTGCCAAAAACAAGGTTTAAGTGTAGTAGATTTTTTTCGAATTCAAGGTCAGCCACAACTATATGATATAAATGCAATCTGTAGATGCATTTTTGTTCATCATCGTACATGGATTTTTAGTCAAACAGAGTGAGTTCGGAGTACAACCAATTTGATGACGCTCAACCATTTTCAGCGAAATCGAGACCGCTACCACACTGCCCCAGTGCCATTAAAATATTGTATTCACATTCCACATTCACAATATTGAATAACATTTATAAATCATGTAAATCTTTCCAAATCTTTCCAGTTGTTTTTAAAAAACAACATGACCAAGCTGAGTTGACAATTATTGGTCGCGTTTTTATTCATTTGTACAAAATCTAACATACAGTAGCTACTTCTATTTTATTAAAAACATTCTACGGATAAATCCCGTTTTTACTGATGGTTTAGTTTTACGACTACTTTTCCTACGTAAATGAAATCAAATTGTGTGGTTTGCGTACTTCTGTGGTTGACAGTATTTAATTTTTATATGCTTTTATATTAAATTACTGTTCATTGGCCAGCTGCTACTTCCCAAAAATTGTTTATTTGAGTAATTTTTATATGCATCCTTTATTGATAAGTAGTAAGTTTTGATTAAGCTAATGGTACGCAATAAATGAAATTTTTAATTTCATTCGAAGAAAATATTCTATCAAGTACTCGCAGCGATGGCTCAACAAGGTAGGCCATTTCTTGTTGAGCATATAACGCAATAATATATGAAGTTGGTTTAACATGCCAAAGTATATTAATAATTTTTTTACCTTTGTTTTTGAAAATATAGTACGAGCACGTGCTACTCTACCTACTGATACCATTTCTGACCCTGAACTGTTGAACGATTTGAAGGGAAGCGAGAAACGACTAGAAGAAGAGGAAGAGCCCATTGCAGATAATGCTGATAGTTCTGAAGACAATGATCATAGTAAAAGTTACATTGTTCAAATTTTACAGAAGCTAAAATACTATGTATTGCTCTGTATTGGCTATCCAATTGCATGGATCTTGTATCTTATTTTTAATAAATGGTACGGAATGTAACTAAAACCCAAAAATCTATTGTAAATATAAAATTTTTGAGCCAACTTTGCGAATATGTATCACAATTAAAACACTGGCCCGGTCACCGGTCACCACAAATGATTTTACTTTATTATTAGAAAGCATTGTAACGATGGAAACATGATATCCGAGCAAAATAATGTGACCGTGTTCACCATGCCGTTCATGCATCACAAGTGTCTGTTCTTTATTTTGTAGTTAAAAGGATAATTTGTAATGTAGTAATCAACTACTTCTCAGCAACAACGTTGCCTACCATATTCTCAAGTTTTTAAGTTCCAGCAATAATATTACAGTACAATGAGCATAATATTACATTCATCACAAAGGTGCTTTGATAACTTTCCTTAACTTGACCGATTTTTATTATCATGATGATAAGAGTTATAAAATGCTGTTTATAAAAACTACAGACCTGTAACGTCATGAGAGGCATGCTCCAATTAAAAAATATTAGAACCATATATTCTGACACCGACCCAGGTGTAACTTTGCGATTGGGGCATCTCGTAATAGATATTAATTCTCGCGTTAGGTCATATTATGCATTACATTGGTGTTTGTATTCATATCGTTACAGATTAGTATTCACCGTAACGAAAGTTACAACTGGAGCGACTAATGTGTTTATGTAAATGTTAATGACATTGCGCCTGTTAGTAATCTGTAAATATTGATAAGTAATGATGCAGTTGAAATGGAACCACTACTACTCTGTGCATCTAAGAATCCAGTCAAACATGAGAGTGAGAGTGCAAAACACAGTTATGTGGTTTTGATTTTTAACTATTTTTTATTCGTACTCTCTGTTTCGTTTCACTCTCAAAAAACATTCCAATTCATATTACTATTACCTATTGCCATGTGCGCATCATTTATTTGTTTAACTTGAAGTGTGTGAGTTAGTAAAACCAGAGTTCGTCACTTACTCGTTTACAGCACAGAGTCAGTGAATTTACTTGTGAAACATCAAATTTGCACCATGAGTGGCGAAGAAGGTACGTTACTTTGACTTTTTACAGAAGTAAAAGATACTAAAAACCAATACAATTTGTTAACAAGTCTGAGCGCTAATCGTTTTCATTGTAAGTAAGGTTTTCTTCATGTATTTTTAAATAGTTTGTGTTACTCAACCTGTCAGTACCGTATCAAACATTTTTAACCAAATGTCTGCAAACGAAGCAATGCCCACTGTCCAGATCATGGAGGAAGTTTCAAATAATGTGAATGGGAGCGATGACGACTGTTGTTGCTGTTACCGCCGTCGTCGAAGATACGAATATTGTGGTGACTGTTATTGTACACCATTTTGCGAATTACTTTCAGATATACTTTGTTGTTGTCGATGTTGTTGCGATGAAACTGATTGTTGCGGAGGTGATGGCGATTGTTGCGGAGGTGATGGCGATTGTTGCGGAGGTGATGGCGATTGTTGCGGAGGTGATGGCGATTGTTGCGGTGGTGACGGCGATTGTTGTGGTG
>JAHZMZ010003412.1:0-10353 GCA_027743805.1 Lepidocyrtoides sp. E14 | reverse complement strand
CCGTTTGGGAGTTATAACGGTTTTTATCTTTTTAACATCTTATAAACGGCATTGAACTCATGCATTTAGTTTTTACTGAAACACTATAAGTTTTTATGGCTTTTCTCAACATCGTTACATCACTGCTTTCGATAGTTTCTTCTCTGACTTTACACAAGTCGTTGTTTAACTTAGACTTAGCTGTTTATATTGCCTATAAACGTTCTCGCCTTTTGAAAACCGATGCAACCAATAAGGTTTCCAAAAATAAGTTCTTCATAATAATGAACTTACATTAATAAAAATCATTTTTTAAACGTGGCACCCGTATGGTATCAACCAAGGTGAGGATCCCGATTGATTTTCAGGTCACTCCGACATTCGCAAGAGGATCGGAGGTCAAGTAATATGTCTGCATTATTATTGAAAAACAAAATTTTTATTGTATATTTTGATAAAAGTTACACAACTCTTGAAAAAGATCAATAGATAGCAGGTGGCCTTTATGAGATTTTGATGATGGTAGTCTGCTCACTGCTGAGCTTGCTGAAGTCTTTAGGACCTCGCTGACAAAGTTTTTGAGACCTCTCACTGATAATATTTTCCTTCTTTATTTCATCTACGTAATTTCCTCCACTGCATTGGTTGAAGTTGAAGCGACTAGTTTTATCTATAATCAAAAGGGTTAGTTCTTATTAACATCCGGCTTTCGTTTTCATCCTGTTTTCTCCCTTGATTACTTTTGCTTTTCTGTGTAAGATACTTTGAAACCAGCTAGTCTCACTGTTAGAAAAAACTATTTCAAGTAAATTAATAACGACAACACCCAGAAAACCTTATTAGTTTTTTCCTTCTTAGATTTTATTGTTGCACATTTCTTGGGTAGCTGTTCAGATTGTCTTGCAATTGTCATTGTCAGCAAAAAAATCTTTGTTAGTAGGATTAACATGGATATACTATATGAGTGATGCTACTAATTATTTAAGTTTATATTGTTATATTGGTATGTTCATGTTATGATTTGTTTGAAACAATATGTTTTACGAAGTAATTAAGTAATTTGTGACGAGAACATAAAAGAATTAAAGCTCATGCACATAGTGTGCGCTCCTCTTTCACCACATTTATCTACACTAATGTTGTTGCTCTTTCTGTTGGTTGGTTGTGAGAATGAAAACGAAAAACAAAGATGCTGTAAATCATGAAATTGACAGTTTTGGCATTTATCTCAATTTCCCCGTCACATAGTCAGCTTATCTCTTTCTGGTTATTTCACACATATCATATTATTATGATTATCCACGGTACACTTAGGAATCAAAAAAATAAAGTAGGAATATCAAAATGTTACACATCAACCAGAAAACAGACACATACGGAGGAAAGTCATGATGACGTTGAATTGACATGGTGCATAAATAAGCGCATATTTAAGAGCTGGCCACAACTGACCTTAAGGGACATTGCACCAAATCTCAACTCGTGAAACCCGTTGTCAGAGATGTCAACCTATTTTGTTTCATCCTTTTAGCCTACAAGTTGTAGGTACATTTGTCAAAACAAAATATTGCGGATATGTAGTTCGTACTTCACATAATGATTACATACAATATTAGTGATAATCATTACTCCCATCAGGCATTCTTGAATAAGGATTTAATCGTCACATTACCACTACATTGCATTGCATGGTTAATGTCACGTTAGTATAATGGCTGCATACTATTTACATAAAAAGCTCAACCAACCTGTAACAGTCGGTCATAATCAAGGAAAAAATACTTGAAGCGCAAAATTGCAAGTCCTGTCATAATTAAGTCAATTACAAAGTAATCAAGTTCAGCTATGTAGCCACCGCGTACTTGCACTTGACAGACAGCCCATAACCATGAATATACAACCACATTTTTGCCACTTGTTTCGTGGTATTTGTGTGGAGATCGAATAATATTACAATTTTTACCATGTACCTAGGTATATATCTCCTGGGGTAAGAATAAAGAAAGTGAATGGGATGCGGCGTTGGTAAGTAAATTATGGTGGTACCTACTTTTGCGACGTATACCTAAGACTGCATCGCATGTGATCACAAGGAAAAGGAGAAGCAGACACGAAATGAAAAAGTAGGAAATATATGAAGATTAAACAAAATAACGGCAAATAATTATCGATCAACCATCGAAATATATAAAGTGCTTATTGCCTTTTTCGTTGTATAATGATCGACTCTGTAATTTTTCATTATAATGAAAAAAAATACTTCAAAATGTTTGATCTCTTCTTTTACACGCTTGATAGTTTTGTGAGATGTCAAGACTAAAACTCAATGAATTTTCCATTTATGTGGCAAAGACAAAGTTTTAAACCGCTTATGGACAGTCAAAAATTTTCAATTTCAATATGCCTATTAAGTAAAAGGTTTCGGAATATGTAGTTGAAATTGAGGTGTCATGCTGTTTTAAAAGAAACAACTTTATTTATGTATTTAGTCTTTTACATCATTTTACATCATCATTTACAAGTGCGTGCTTTTCTTTAGTCATTAACTACCGACTGCTGTCCAATGTACATTATAAGGTAGTTTATGAATGATTAATGATTCGGTAATCTTGTCAGCACCAAACTCAGGACGGATTTAATTCTTGTACTAGTTGAACATTCATGCTGTCCTCCATACGGAAGACACTTTTCAGTCCCAATTTTTCAAACGTTGCGAATATTAATTAGCTGTCTCAAAGCTGAAAAAATCAATTTTAAGGGTAAACATTCAAGTAAACTAGGCTATATAGAGACTATTTGCAGCTTCCGTCTGCTGAGTTTGGGTTCTAACGGTATAGTAATCTCAAAATCAGCATTGCTGCTGCTGAAGATGGAGGACTTTTTGCCATAATATGCTAAAGTTTCACTGATTAATACGTAGTGGTTTTCAATTTAAGTCAAAATCGTTGGTCTATGACATCCATCTTTGAACTTGACCAAATCATTATAAAAATATCAAACATATAGAAATTATCATTCCTCACCTATCATTAAATCTATTGCAATCTCATTATCAATGTTATTTAGTGTTTTACTGTGTTTGTAAGCAATCACAAATATGTGATAGTGACAAATAAAGTTTAACCCTCCCGTAAGTTAAATGCATCGTAAAGTAGTTTAGGACAGACCTCCTATCTGTTCGTATTATGCATGTATAATTACCGTAATAACGTGACAGTGATTGATAAATGAAAAGTAGATACGCATCACTTCTAAAGCTCGCGGTATAAACAGTAAATAGCTTTAACTCAACTATAAGGTTCAAAAGGTGTTTGTAAAAAAGCCATAGTTGTAATAATGTCTTGCTGTAATTTATCCTTTGTGTTCACGAATCAACGAATGGTTTTTGGTTTTCAAACGAGCATCTATGAGCATTAATTTTTAGGATAGTAGGTCGAAGTGGAAATGCTTATTTCCCAATCTGCTAAGGAAACTCTTGTTATTGAATAATGCATGAAAATTTTTAAAAAACTGATAAGCAACTTTCAACTATCAAGGTTTGATATTCTTAATAAAAATGATGATAAGCCTTGAATGAATTTCAAATGAGAGCCAGTAAGTATCCTGTTCCTTCCTGACCACTTGTTGATACTGCGCAAATAACTGTACCAATAGGAATAAAAGCAACACAAAAAATGTACATGATTTCGGTTTTGAAGCATTTAATCCATCACGAGGCCTGCTTCCCCGCATTAAAACTCGTTTGGGATGAGCAAGTTGATGCTCAAGAATTTGGCGAACTTCCCAAAGTACTACTTCTGCTTGCGTTTTCATTGTTTAAAGAATGTTTTCACACGCAAGAAGCACCATGTTCAAAAGTTATATTCAATATTAATTTTGTTTTGTTTTTACCATAATTTGTCTTAGATTACCCCATCTCACTACCTCAATGAAAACAGAATGACCACTGATGAGCGCCATGCGCTCTTGTGTCGCCAGCTAGGAAAAATGTCATATTGTCGAAAACCAGACACAGAGGTTGTGGTTGAACCGCCAATAATTGTATTTCAAAACTTCCAATTTGGAGAAACCTGTTCATTTCCCATCGTAGTCCGAAATATAAGCAAGGTGTGTATGTATAAATACACTGAGTAGGTGTTGTAAAATACAAATCAAGCAATGTAATTTTGAAATACTTGATTTGATTAACAATGAAAAGGTGGCTGTCTTATTCTTCGATTTAGAATTCGCAAAAGGTTGCACTACTGATGGATGAATCCTACGCATTCAAATTCGATGAATGTTCGCAAAGGGTAGCAAAGTTTCCTTGTGGAATGTGTATAACTGCTACGATAACGTTTACCCCAGAAAATGTAACGGAAGATTTTTATCACAGACTGGTGATTTCAACGAATACCACCAAAGTTTCCGTTCCCATCATTGGTAGCATTTTAAAAGGACTTTTAATTTTAAAAAATGCTTCCACTTTTGTCAACTTTGTGACCTATACTCTTTTATAGCTATCGGGACAAGACCATTGCTCAACATTCCAGATTCTATAGTTTTATCTGATTCGCCAGTGAAATATTGGACAGTTAAACCGGTGACCATACTAAACACTGGGAAGAAAGCTGCTAATTTCAGCATGAGTACAGTTGGGTAATAATCATATTGATTTTATTACGAAGGAAGTATAAAAGAAGTACAAGCAATGTACCTTGTGATTGATTATGATCAAATTATGTCAAAATTTGAAAAACCAATACACAGAAGTACCTTTTGCTGCAAGCCTGAGAAAGGCATTGTACCTTCAAACGAGGCATTCACATTTGAAGTTTCATACTTTTCACAATCCATTGGATCTCATGAAGGAGAAATTTGTTTCAAATTTGACAACGGTAAAGATCAGTATGATAATTTCGTAATTTGCTATTTCTGCATCAATACATCGAAAATATTGTATCCCCATTATAATGGTGATATTTGTACTCAGGTGAAGAGATTTATGCCTACTTAAAGGCTAACTCAGCAAATTGTAATATAAACTTGAGCAATTCTGATGTGAGGTGTGAAGATACATTCATGAGTTTACAAACCCGGTCCACATTCTTCATCGAAAATAACAGCAACATAAACACCAAATTTTACTGGAAAATGATGCAAGAAATTCCCGAAAAAACGAAGAAAGTAATCCAAAATACTACAAAGAAACCAGGGTATGAAAAGGCACATAATTTCTAATAAATGTGGTGTACTTGTTCCAAGAATTTTAAATAACAATATCATGATACTTCCCAGTCATTCCACCACCAATGATGCAAATACAGGCAATAATAACATTTTACAGTATGACAAGGATCTTTTTGAAATTCAGTCTGAAGTAGATTGCTTGTTTAAACATGATAACTTTCATATTTATCCCCTGGTTAGTTCTCCATAAAAGTTCCTGCTTTCGAAAGGGTGGTTGACAGGGAGTATTACTGTATTGGCTTTTTGTACTGACTCTATAGTTTGGAGAAATTAAGCCTAATTCCAAAGCAGAGATACATGTAATGTTTTCTCCGGACGAGTGTACGTTTTACAAGGGAACTGCCTATTTGGAAATAAATGGCCTCGAAAAGAGACCCTCATTCACGATGCATGGCAGAGGCTTGGGTCCAAAGTTTCGTTTGTGCTATGAAGTTCTTGACGTGGGAGAGGTTGCACTTGGAGGAGCTCACACGTATGAACTTCCCGTTCAAAATGTAAGTGAAATCCCAGGAACAATTCAATGTGACGGGCTCTTGGGACTACCCTCCGGAATGGGAATGAGAATAGAGCTCACTTGTTCTTCTGAATGTCTCACCTGGTCAATATGCAGCATTTTATGTAAATTTTACGTGCACGGGAAAGCCAGGTGATTTTCAGGATGAAATAAAATTTTCTACCCCTCAGACTGGCGATGTCTTTTATGTTTCCGTGAAGTATGCTGAATTTCATCTTCTTCTGGCACCAATAATATGACCGTAATTTTAGTTCTTTAGACCTAATAATGACAATCTTACAGGGGCAAAATAACTTATCCATGTATTCGATTTATCAACTCGGAAGCTAATATGGGAAATCTCAGCTACGGTTAAAACTTAAGTTGCATTGTCCAAAGTTTTTTTTTTTTTTTTTTTGCAGCTCAACATTACAGTTTTTTACAGCGTTTACTTGCGTCAATAATTTTTTGTTCGCTTCAGGTTTCCCGAAAACATTTTACATTCCTCTCGTAAATGATTCAATGAATTATGTTGAGGTTGAACTGAAAATGGACCGCGATGGTACTGATGCTCCTGTTGATTACAATACAATTTTGGAGTCTTTCAAGAATGAAAACTTTCGCTTTGAAAAACATCCAGCAGAGTTTAAAATTAATCCTGTTAAATTCACTCTTCGACCAAAGGGACTTCAAAAAGTCCAGGTAGGTAACAAAAAACTACCAAATCCAACATGCAACGATACTTTGTGTACAGTTTGTATGCAACAAAAACTGATTCGGACTTTCTGGCGACAAACTTTATGATCTTACTAGCTTACAATGTACCCAAACAAAGTACGAAAAATTCAAAACAAACTAATCTGCTGGATAACCGATGATGCCGGAAATGATGTCGAGACAGGTATGTAAATGTTGATACGTTTCAATTCCAATTACGTACAGTACAATTCGCATGATGCGACTCGCATTAATTGCATATTAGCACATTACCCCATTATTATGCTTGCAAATTTGCAATAGTTGCTTCGATCGATCTATGTGGGTCTGTAATTGTACCCCATTTACAAGCCGTTAAAGAAGTCGTACATTTGAAAGACTGCTACATACAGTTTCCTTACGATGGAGAGTTTATAATAAAAAATCCATCGGAATTACCAGCGATTTACTGTTTGGTACAGAAGGCAAGAAAATTAAACATTAAAAAAACCATCACATTTCACAATAATGTAACTATAACTTATACGACATATTTTAAACTTGATTACTACCCATACATTTGTGTAGCCATCAAACTATTTGAAGATTGAGTCTGATAGCCTGGTTGGTGTTGTTGACCCTTTTATTGAGATCAACGTTCCTTTTCAAGTCGTCAGTAGTATTCCAGGGGAAGCTGCAGCTCATTTTGAGTAACGCCTGATTTTAAGCCTTTTAAAACAACTTTGCTATACTTTAAGTACTACTCAACTATTTGATATTGTTAAAGATTGTATGCAGTTGGCAATGACGTAAGACAGTTTAATTTGACAGTACGTTGTGACGCGATTCCCTCAAAAATTGAGGCCAACATTAAAACTGTTGATTTTGGAAGGGTTGACGTCTTGGAGGAAAAAATTTTATCCGTGGACATTGTCAACACATCACCAATGACATTCCCCTTTACATCTGCATGTGTAAGCTACGGTGAAATTAAATTGTGCAATAATGCACTGAGGAAGGTGCACAAACACAATGCACATCCTTGGTGCTCATTACAATGTGCGTCAAATCATTTTCTAAATGTCAAAGTTGTAGTTCTTAGATGAGCCGAGTGACAAAGGAGAAATCTGGAAAGTTCACCCAGAAATTGGCGTACTTCCAGCCCAATCCAAAGTAACTTTAATGGTGCACATACTCCTGAAGGAAGTAGGTTTCCACTACGCTGGTATTCGTGTTCAAATGAATCATCCATTGAAGCACGTGATAGAAGTTAGAATGAAGGCATTCGGAATTGGTTCAACATTGCTTTTCAATCCTCCATTGGAAAGATATGCTACTATTAGCTTCGGAGCAATTTTCGTGCAAGTGGTTATAGACATATATAGCTGTTTGACTAAATAATGGATGATAACAACGCAATTTAGCTAACGTGCATGCATGGTGTGCTAATACAGGAAACAAGAGAAAACATTAGAATATGATATTACTAACCGAGGATTTAATTATCGTATACTTGAATGGAAGCAATTCGGCGAAAAGGGTCCAGTTAACCGTCCTTGGGAGAGTAAGGCTCATCTTAAGAAACAAGTATCAACAAAGGACGATTTGTCACGATCATCAGTCGAGCTCAAACCCATGAAACAAAATGGAGAAAACAAGGAGTCGCCTAAAAAAGAACCGGGGCTGGGGAAAATCAAAACTACTGGGAAACAGTCGTTTCTTATCAATCCATTGAAGGCTATTATTCCACCGGGTGGATCAATTAAGCTTACAATAACAACATATAGTTCTGTGTATGCACAAAGAAACAGACAGAAAGCAAAAAGTCTACAAACGAAATTATCGATCGATAGTGGTTTTATTTAATCATTCTTACCTACAGACCAAAATTATTTGAAGAAACCTGGAATCTCTGGTCCTATGTTCCGGCTACTAAGGGACATCAAGTTGACGACGAAGCAGGGAGAAGGGGAAAATTATCTATAGCGAACGATAGAAAGGACAAGAACAATGACAAAGACAAGAGAAAGATTCCGACCAATGAGCCTCAAAACCTACATTTGCGCCCTGCTATTATACACGAAGCCAAATTATTTGCTGTATTTGAAGCACCAGGATTGAGGTTCTCAAAGAGAGCAATACAATTCATTATTGAAGCTACTCCAACTCATGAAAACTTTGTTATTGAAGGTAATTTTACCCCAACATGTTATATTCCTTATAATTAGCGATTCTACTACATTACCTCACATCTTTTCGCAACATTTAGAGTCGCTAAAGATTGAAAATATTGGAACGTTACCAATAAAAGTAAAGCTACGTACAAAATTTCCGTTCTCGTTCTGTCAACGAAATGAGGACGTTCTGCAGGAAAAAGGGACATATGCATTTGATACCCAGAACTCATTAACCTTCAAGGTACAATTCGATGGTAGGCATTTACGAAAGGAACTTGGAGTGGCAATATTTGAAGGAAAACTTGAGGCTCATTATGAGGGTCTGCAAGGGACAGAAATTGTTGACTTGCACGGAGAGGTAAGGTTCCCTCAACTGAACATGGACCGCACATTTATTGACTTTGGAACTATTACAAATGGAATGGAGGCAGTGGAACAGATCAATGTCACAAATACTGGAGCTTTCTGCCTCACATACAAATGGTACATCAAACCAGGATCCACTTACATCCAAAAAAATCCAGAGCCTGCATGGACAAAGGAATTTCGTTTTGATAGCTTTCAACCTTCTGTGAAACATCGGTTGTGGAAATTCAAGCATAGGACTTCAAATCTTCCGACGGATACTGAAGGACACTTACTTAATCCAATGAGTCCAACATTTCAAAAGATAAAAACCCTGTCGCTGTCGTAAGAATGTCAAAACCGTTCTTATTTCACACTACTACTATAAATCATTTACTAAAATGTTTAAGACTTGGAAAGTTTAAAAATAAATTTACATATTTCGAAGATCTGAATTATCAAGCAATGATGATATTTCTCGGGCACTTGGACTAAGTCGGGACTTACTTCAAATTGGAGGATCCAACTACGAAGACTTTACCCAATTTCTTGAGGAAAAAATGTATAGATCCCGAATGATGGAATTTATGGGATTGAAGGATGCTGAATTTGAAGCAGAGGACGAGGTCAACTATTTGGCATACTACAATCAAAACTCTACACTGCCCAAGGAAGAATTCAACACGAATGAAATTATTGACATTATTCCGCTAGCTGGTGTAATTGAATCTGGAAAGTCGCAGTCGTTTACAGTGGTATTTTATGGGTATCCGGACATTGACTTCAAAACATCTCTTGTGCTTTACATAGAGGGCGGTGCCCGGAAAAATGTAGATATCAAAGCGACAACCGTACACCCTGTAAAGCTACCATTACCACTTTAGCAATGCATAGCTCAGTTAAATGAACCACAAACCACCACATGAATTTTGCTCCTTCAAACAACGTTATGGCATCACAGACACTAAATATTAGCTAAAAACTTAAACATGTACGTATCTCTCTCTGTGTAGACAACTAATAATAATAATAATATGAGTCTTCCTCATCACATATTTGTTAGATGTAAGGATTTTCATACCTTTCGAAAGGCTAAATAAATTGTAACAATGAGTAGAGTACAATTAAATTTTTTGAGAAAATACAGTAAAAGTTTTGTGTTTGAACGAAAAAAGAAGGGTGAGAGTGTTCACGTTTGAAAAATCCATGATGACTTTTGGATAGGGAATTTAAATAATTTTAGGCGATTTATAAAAATTAAGCAAGTTTTGTACGTTGAATAGCATGTATCTCCTGTTTTCTTTAAATATTTCAGACAAACTGCTCAGTCCTTAATTTTGAAATTTACCTTATCTGAAAGCCAGGATTTCAAAATTTTTGTCAGGGCAAATTTCAATTTTAAAGGCTGAAACCGTCTCGAGCCAGCCAGTCGGA
>JAHZMZ010003411.1:0-12815 GCA_027743805.1 Lepidocyrtoides sp. E14 | reverse complement strand
TTTTTAATACAGAAAAATACCTTAGATATCAAAAAGCATAAAAAGCATAATTTTGAGACTTTTTGGCATCGAAAAATTATAAAAAAAGCATCCATTTGCCTTGCCTTGATCCTGAACACTTAATATTGTATTTTTCACTGTGTCTTACACACAACTCCAAGCAATGTTGAGTTCAGTCAGAAGCAGGCTATTTTTAAGAAGTTAGCGATGAAAAGTTTGTACTACGCATACCACACATGCATGTCGTACTTATGGATGCAAAGTAAATGATATGATGCCCCATATTTCATTCCATGTGCTTTGTTTGGTATGCCATGTTCTCTAAAATATTGTCTTCGGTTCAAATACAATATTATGTGAATACATTACGGCCAGAAAATGCATAAAAAATGTACACCATTTTCGAAACTTGGCTTTGGCTTCTTTTCTATCCAGACGAAACAATGAAAAGTTTGCTACACCAGCAGGAAGTAATGGACATTATTAACGAAATGACATTTCCGTGGACAAACGGAACTTATGTGAAGATTGGACTTCAATATAAACTCTTCCAGAACTGTATCATCCTCCCTCCTCGCCTACAATTATTATAGGGATGGAGAGAGAGAGATATAAAAAAAGAGTGTGTAAGCAAAGTGCATCGTTAAGTTCAAGTCTAGCGTATAAGCCGACTGGTAAGATAGTGAAAAACATGCACGTCATTACTGACTCTAAGTGAGGAAGAGGCAAGCACGTGCCATTACATATTTTCATTTGGTGTCAACTCTCGTGGCGGCGTAGCTGTTTTTGCAATGGGTAGGAGCAGCAGGCTGGCTGGGAAGTGAGAATCATCCTCATCATCATCATCATAGTGGTGGTGGTGGTGGCAGTGCTGTTGCGTTTGTTGAGAAATAAAAGAAAATGAAAGTAAAAAAAAAACGATGTCTTGTGCAGTCAGAGAGAGTTTAACGGGGAGGATTTCTGAGGGTCGCAATGTTCATATATAGACAATTTCACAAATGTACATAATATTATTATTATCAACAGTTTAATACTACTACTACTACTTTTTTTGTACTCCTTTTAATGTACATGCATTGCCAAGACAGGAGAGCGTGAGATTTACAAGTCACGTACCCCAAATTCTCCACTAGGCAATCTTGTAAAAGAAAATTTGACCATATCATTGTAAGTTTTTTTTTATCCTACTTCATATAATATACCTCCGTCCAGCACTGCTGGCATTACACAATTCACAAGTTCGCTGGAAAAAGTCCAGCAGTTTCTATTATACAAATCGGCCAGCAAGCCAAAAGTATAAAAAAAATAGTTGAAAAGACACCAGAGGCAAACAGCACGTTTATTTGAATGAAACATGGCTTATTCTTCTCTTCATTCCAAACTCATCATTAGAAATTGAGAAGACGAAAAAACTTCACGAGGGCAAAAAAATCAAGAAAATTAACACGAGAATATATATATATTTTATAGCATGTAAGATAATAACGAATAATATGTATCAAAAAATCAAAGAGAGATGAGGCCAACTGTAAAAAGTGGTATATTTACACTTGCTATATTGACTTAAGTAAGTACTATGCTTACATTCTATAGGTTACGTTACACGGCTGTTTCTGTTCGTAAAACAAATACTTCTTTTTTGATTACGGAGGAACAAAGAAAAGAGTAGTGCAACGTGTGTCTTCGTCTTCCCTTTTTGCTTTGGCGTATCAAGTGCAAGTGCGAAAAACAGTAAATGTCAGACGTATCGGGTTTCTTTTGTAAATAAGCCATTGAGAAATGTTGCAACATCAGATAGCCCAGTGTAGTGAAGAAACTTTGTAAAATGAATAATTCAAAAGACGTTTGATTTTCTTTATAACTTACAAGTAAATAAGAAGATTTGTAATTGCAGAAAATGTTTCTTTTTTTTCTTGAAGCAGTGTAGTTTTTTATACTATACAACTGCTTAATAAATAATCGTTTACTGAACCAAATTGAATTCTAATAATACCTAAACAATTTTCTTAAGAGTTTGAGTTTGATAGGTTTCATGAAACGTTACGATTAAATGAATTACGAAACCAGGAAGGCGCGGTACTCGTCTGTCTGTCACAGTTAAACTTTCAGCAGTGCCAACCTTGAAGATTGCTAGATGATATGCCTGTATCCCTTTGGATAGTTGGAATATTGTTGGCATTGAACTGAAGAAAGCCCATTGTGCATGTTTTCTATAGGCTAGATATATTTTATGGTGAACTCCTTGATTTAATTTGAAGAAAATGCCCATACATACGTACGTCTACGTCATAAACACACTTTGTAACAGCGCACATCTGCTACATACTTTCAATTCAACAAAATCGAATATATCTATTTGGTTGAACACTTTAAAAATTGAACTTTTCGTCCAACTTTTAGAGTGCTGAATGAATCAAATTCATGGTTGTAAGGCAAGTTTTATAGCTTGTCGGTTTTCATGGATGCTCACATAAGAAACCTTTGTCATTTCAATATATATCCCCAATAAAAGATCATAGACAACTCTCATCATCGTATCTAATTTCCTTTTCTAGCATGCCTTTCATTTGACCCTAGACACTAGATTTCTCTTTTTTGCTCAAACAGATGTACCTTTTAAGTAGAAAATGGTTGCATTAGTTGCAAGATTGATCCACCAACATTTGGTCCAAATTCATTTACGGCAAACTTCACTTTATTTCCAAAGAGAAATTCTCAAAAGTCTCAATATTTTTCAAATTTAAACGATCGTTTGTAAAATACAAAAATATACCTTTAAAGATATAGAAAAACGAAAATTTGCAATGGTAGTAGATCTACAAAGCCAGTTAGACTAGCTGAATGAGTAGCTCAAATGTCAAAATGAACCTAGCGCAGCGTCAAGATTTTAGTTTGCACAGTAGATGAAGAATCCAATGGATGGAACGTCATTGGAACTTCAAACTATGCCCTTTTTGTTCAATGCACTATGTGGCATAAGAAAAGGATCCCAAGAAGAATTTTATTATCGACAATATAATGGCGGCCGGATAGATTAGTTGTTGTCAGAAGTAAAGAAAAACAAGGAAGA
The DNA here is from genome assembly GCA_027743805.1 of Lepidocyrtoides sp. E14. Lineage (NCBI taxonomy): Eukaryota > Metazoa > Arthropoda > Collembola > Entomobryomorpha > Entomobryidae > Lepidocyrtoides > Lepidocyrtoides sp. E14. The sequence continues at coordinate 9,745 of JAHZMZ010003411.1, read as the reverse complement.
ATCTTTGCTATTTGAGATTCCAATTTCCAGACAACTTTTATACTTTCCTTAAAGATGACAAAGGCTTCCTTTGAATTACTGAATAGAAGTAGACATCAAAAGATTGGCATTCTTTTTTTTTTGCTATGATCACCTTCCCCATAAATCCATCAAATAGTTGATTTTATCACCTCCCTGTTTTGATGGGATAGTGCACCCTACTCTAATGACTTCAACCTATTTTATTGCTCCTTACGTGCGATCCTGTCAAAAAGTCGACTAGGCCTCTATAATAATTTAATATATCCTTTTATCTCCATTTCCACTAGTGGCATGCCTTTTTCTACTTCACTTGCTTGACAAAATTGTAGTTTGACTGGGAAGGTAAATTTTAACTTTTTTCTGTTACTTTGAGTAACTGGGAAACTTGGAGGAAAATGAAAAAAAACACGGACAAAGCTCTAGTTAATCAGCAATCACAGCAGGCGTTGCCGGAAGCAGAAAGGTACAAATCATTGATTTTCCTTCAATGTTACTCAACCATAAAGAGAAAGAGAGAGCGGCTTTGTTTTCTTTACTATTTTCTCTGCCTCTCTGTCACCTTCTTGTTTTTCTTTGCTAAATTTCTCCATGCTCCGAAAACTTGAGACTGGATGGGATACAATTAGAGAGAATGCCATGTGTTTTAGTGGCAGGGACCTTTTGTACGGATTATAATCATTACCGCGAAAGGGCAAGAAAAGGGAAAAGATGCTGTTAAAGCAATATTATGTGATCCATCATTCCCTTTGAGCGGAAAGGAGATTTTAGTGCGGACATTGTGTTGGGAGGATCCTCTCTCCAGTTACAGTACTAACTGATGCGTATTACTATTATTATCATTATTAACCCAAATGTAGTACGATACGTAGGGGCTCACATTGGTATTTTTGCTCCATATAATAATATTAAAAGCATAGGAATATTATTATTGTTGTATGCAAGCAAGAGTTTGAAAACAAGTTCCACATGGATGAGCGATGAGCGTCTAATCTAATCCAGCTTTCTGTATTAGACTACTGACGTGAGCAGAATGAAACGTTACTTTGTAGCTTAACCTCTTTTACTAGATTTGTTGCCCTTTCATCATCATCCTTTTACGGTTTACAAAAACGTGAGCATATACTCAAGATGAACATTATGTATAAATGCTAAATTGCCGTGTGGTGGATTGAATGGAGTAAAAATTTTGTTTGGCTTGTAAAATGAACGTTTAATATTACACGGTATATATTTATATGATATGAAAGAGATCCTTTAAAATCAATATCCAAAGAGCCTCAATAATATTATGGTATGGTGAGTCTTCTTGTTGTAAATGAATGACTTGGTGGTACATGTGATCCAATTGATACTATAAATAACTGTAATATCACTCACCGTTATTTTGATGAGTCGTCTCTGGCAAAGATTACAAAGAGAGAGAGATAAATGCATTGATACTTTCTCGACAAGTTATAATATGACCAGCAGAAAATTGTCCACTGCATGTGCGACCTTTTGACAGTTATTTTTGTACAGCGCAGCCAGCCACGACTCTGACGTAGCATATTGAATCAAATCATTTTGTAAATGTATAGCACATCACGCTTGTCACTTGTTCTGGTTACTTACCTTATCGACAGAGAAGACAGAATCATATAAAAATAACTGTGTTTACTACTTGTAAAATATCAACATCAACTAGTTATATATGTAATTGCTTGAAATGCACATTTTATTTGTTTTTCTGGTACTAAATCTTGGCCAACTTGGCAGCAGTTAAAAAAACATGTTATTTTGGTTCGTGGGTGCATAGAGTGTGTATGCAATTAGCAAAAAAATATACCACCAAACATTTCCTAGTATAACGTCAACATTTTTATTTTTTGCCCCAGCAGCAGTAGGAAATTGAGTGGAAGATAGAACGAAAGAAACAGACATGATAGAAGTTGTACAACTTTTTGGAGAAAAAAAAAATTGCTTCTTCTGTGCGTCTCCTTTGTAATTACATGGATATCGTTGAACTTTCATTTGTGCAAACTTTGCCACAATATGTCTTGTCTAGCCATTAAGTGTTTTCCTTTATATTTCTCCGTTTTTTATGGATCCGATTTTCGCTGTCGGAGAGGATAGTGGTGTCTCCACAGCAAAGAAAATTTATATGAAAGTAACTGCAGATTTATTGACGGCCTGCCCATTGTAGCGATATATCCAGTGCGTAAAAAAGGACACTACTCGCTTCAATTGAATGAGCATATTCAGTTAAAAAAACAAGCAACAAAAATCCGAATAGTTGCTGTTAAGTTAACCACACATACATGCAATACAAAATTGTTTTTTCCTGGTGCACACATGTTCTTATTTTACTTTATAAATAGACTCAAACTACAAGGCTAATGTTTAGCAGGCTGTAAGCATTTATCCCCCTGAAATAATTTTTCTTCTGCTGTCTTTGTCTCTGCGTCTGTTCCCTTTGAACACATTCATTATTGCATTGCCCTGACAGAAGAAGCTTCAATTGAACACGCCCACACTGAGCATTATTATAACATTTCACACCATGTAAATAAATATGCTTGATAGTAAAACAAACCATAACCATTATGCAAACGACACATGCGACAATCTCTTTCGCAGAAAATGAATCTGTTGTTACCATAAAATGTACACAGAGGTATTCCAATTCCATAACATTTTTTTTCTGCGTTTTACAGAAACACGAAATAAACAAAGATTCTTAGGTATATAATTCTCTGCTGCGTTTATGCATACAACAGCTTTTATCTGAAAAAACATTAGAAATACTATTAAGGGACAATTTGAAAAGGACAAAAGAGGGACGTTGAGAACGCAGCAGAAAATGAATCTTTTATTGCCAGTTAATAACAGATTTAACTGTGGTAGACTAACAAGCGCTGCTACTACTTTATAAATAGATACCTAGTAGTTGCTCATATCATTATGTGGTAGCAGTTGTAGTAGTAGTAGTGATAGTAATGTTGTTTTCATTTCCCACACAAATGCTCATTCTGTCCTTTGTTTTATATCGTACTACTAATATAATGATGAAATGAAGCTTTTCTACTTGTGCTTTCATTAGAATTACATGGAGTCCCTTTTGTCTGCCCTTTTTCTCTCTTTTTTAGCCCATCCACTCGTTTTTCTCTAATCCCCATCTCATTTTAAATAATATGAGCCTACTTCCACAACACATTGTTCCAGTTCCAGTGGAGAAATGAAGAAAGTGGGAGAGGAAAAAAAACTCTTTTGGCTCATGGTGCCAGTCATGATGCTAGTAGTGACGGTACGTTACATCCATGATAAGAAAAATTGTATCACTTCGGAAAATAGAGAATAATACGATGATATGAGGATAAGCGGTAGAGATTGAGAGAGTAACTGTTTGACTGTTGGCTTTGTCTGTGTTTTTTTGTCTAGTGGAAAAGGTTTCTCTGAAAAACGCAAAGATAGACAGTATCTGGAGAAGGAATATGAACATTGGTTTTGATGGTGGTGGTGGTTGTAGAGTGGTGGGGCAGTGAAAGTGGAACGCGCATTATATTAACATATGTATTACCACAGTGAATAATAATAAAAACAAGTGGATTTACTTTCTAATAATGGGATTTATTGGAATTCCCAAATGATATACAGACCAACTGTCTGACGTTCTTTTACTTACTCATGTTTTTACAGTTTAAATGTGAGTTGGGTAGTACGTATTTGGAGACTACGGATATATCATATGACTTCAACTATGGAAAGCAACAATGTTGAAACTAACATACTCTGACTTTTCTATACTGCTATTATTCCATTTCTTTCCTGTTCTTCTTTCTTCCTCTCTTTCTTTGATGAATTCAGCAACCAGTTTAATTTTCTTCTTCCTTTTGATTTTGATATCCTGCATTAAATCAGGAGGGGAATGATCTCTTGAAGAAAAAATACTCACCGACGAATATGTGCATATGATGAATCATCCTTTCTACTTTTGAACGTGGATGAAAGACTGAAACATAATATGGATTTATCAAGGATTCATTCCATATATTTTTATTAAATCATCTCATCAACGTATATAGACTTGAATTGCTGCGCGTCCTGCATGGTCATACGAAACATTTTACTGTTTGATGGCTACGATAGAAAAATTGTATTCGGCAAAGTGGATGTTTCATACCTATATATGTTCCCACGAAAAAAATAGTATAAAGCAAGACAGTATAACAGTAACGACGAACGTTGCTTAAAGTATGTGGAAGGCAGGCTTTTCTTTAAAAGGTTCCTTCCTGATTTTAAATGCATGTAATAAATTGAGAGCGGCATAGTAATCCTTAAAACTTTACAAATTGAAGAGATTCCGCTGGTAATAAAACGAAACCCCAGGAAACACTTGTTGCAGATTTGAAAACTAATTCTATTCATTTTGCAATTACAATCCTACTTCTAAAAAGGGAAGGACGCTAAAGGTAGCTTTATGTAAACCAACGGAAATATTATTAAAGATCCTCTTTAAAAAGCACATGACTCAGAAAGCAAACTTGCTTCTATCAGAAAAAGGCTGATTGTAATCGAAATTTCCATAATGTAAAATATATAAAATATAATGTGTAGAAGGTCGTGTAAAATGTACAAATCATTTTCACTTCGAAATTCTTACAAAATTCATATTAATGACTGCATAATTCAATAAAACGCAAGTTCAATTTTGAGAGATCCTAATGCTCTGGACCAAAATAAAGTTTTGATTCTTCAGGATCAAGCATATTTTTTTCATATTTTAATATTTTCCACGCAATGCCACAAGGCATAAGCATTAAAAACGCCCTTGTCATTCCATCGATATAGCACTAGATTATTGTACTCTCTTGTAAATCCTTCAAAATTACCCTAGAAAAGTATTAGCATTTAACTGACTCAGACCTGCTGACATTTCATTTCCTGACCTGAACCAAAGACTACTACTGTTAACGTTCTTCCCTTATCAGTATAGTAGCTGCTAATATAATAAATAAATTACGTACGTTGTTTATGAAAAAGAAGAGAAACAGAAAATAAAATGAAGGTCTGACGATGTTGAGGGTACACATGTTTTGCAATCATGAGGACTACATATCTACTTACGTAAATCTACTTAAGTTAATTCCTAGCATATGCCGTAGTAAAGAGTCTATTTCCTAACATTCCTGGTTTCCTACTGAGTTAATGCATTCGCAGTAATGAGTTTTTTAATGGATAATTCTTGAAAACTCCATTAGATATGATGCTCATTTGCTTTAGCCTCTGCTCTAAAAAGATCACGTTTCGTTACGTTTCATTTTTCAATTTATTGAGAACCAGAACACGCATTGGTTTTTACTTCCAGCTCTGCATAAAAAATCCTTCTACAGTCTGTATAAAATCCTAGAATTTTGTGGGTAACATACCTGTGGTTCATACAAGCCTACTTAAAGTATTTACACAGGAATGCAATATGTATCGAAAAACTGTAAATGACACCATTTTTGCTAGCTTTTGTAATGAAATGTCGAAAATGTTTACCGTACCATAAAACCATAAAAACAAAATCACGTTTTCCATTATCATTCAGTTCCAATGTTTTTAGGTTGAAACTAAAGTCGAGATTGATTATAGCGGTATTTAAACGTGATACAAAATTATGTACATAATTTATTTAAAATAAGGTTTTTTTCTGAATATAAATGAAGCAAAAACTGTTTCCAATACACATTTATGAAGTACCTACACCTACACAATGTGCCACCAATGAACCGTTGTTCCGTTGCGTGATATAAAAGCTGGTAAAAAAAAGTCTTACCTTCTTCCACAACAACGAGCATCAATAAACGGTGTCAAAATGTAAGCTAAGCCTTTGCAAAGTTATTTTTGCCATCATTTTAAAAATGTTTACCACACTAATACCAAATATTTCCCTTCACGATTTTCTTGTGCTCTATTTCCCACTGAAAAAAGTGTCTATCACATATGTAAACTGGTAGGACAAACGAGTGACAAGTGACAAAAGTGTAAATACGCGTTCATTCATATAATCTTCTTTTTTTTTACAGAAAAACAACATTTTAACGGATGAATGCCTTTCTCTTTGTAAATTTATCGTGTAGGAAGTACAAATGTAAGATAAATACCAACTTAACAAAAGTGAAAGAAAAGTATAATTTTGTCAACGCTAGGATATGTATATAAATAGGTACACGCGAAATAACATAGTATTCAAACTATTTATAAGAATTATTGCATACGCACTTCACTTCCATGTAGCATTTTGATCTAAGCTTGTGTAAATATTTCGGTTGAAGGGAAAACACGACAATGTTCCTTCATGCTGACACTCGAAATGAAAGGCACTTGTCACCACAAAATGATGATGGGGACAACACTTTTAACATGCACCCAAACATTATTGTTTGAATAGGATTCAAGTTCTTTTTTTACCATGTATATTCCATTCTAGTGGCATTTTCTTTTTCTGCAGTGTTACATACATAATATGTCACACTTAAGTAAATACATAGGTATAAAGTATTACGCGTTTATATAGTGTTGAACAAACAGGAAAGCAATTTCCATTCGTATTGCCAATTCAGCTGAAAAGTTCTTTAAACCGTGAAGTATCTTTTTTTTATCAAATCTTCATCTGAACGTCATCGTATTATCACACGGTGGTCCACTTCAGTTTTGTTACATTTTTGTTTGCAATGCAACCATGTCAGACAATATTGCTTGTGTGTATTTTTATGCATATTTATATGTACACTTTCAAGTATATAATGTATGGTAAAACAGTGATTCAAGCGTTTCTATGCAAGTGTGAAAATAAAAAAAACGAATGGCTTGTGGTTTTGAAAGAGAGTATGATATCTTCTTTTGAAAGTTGATGTATAGACATGGATAATAATAATATAGCATGCTGGGTACACAGAATAGAAGTTCCATTAGGCATTACTTTTCTTCGAATAATATAGTTTTATGAAAATACATATCTGCAGTTATCTGCAACCGTCAGCTACGATCATTTCAGCACTTCATGTTAGAAATACTTGACGATATACTACGCTCCAGAGCAACATCAATAAAGTACGTTTTGTCTGCGTTGAAGTATTTAGGTATAAGGGTTGCATAAAAATAAAAAGAAAGTATAACACTTACATGTAGACCCATGCTGCTTGGATGAGAGAGAAAGACAGCCGAAAGGGAAAGTTGTAGAAACAGCGAGAAAGTGAGTAGGAGAGGGAAACGGACATATGATGATGATACACCAAGACACAATTGACAATCGTCATATGTAATGCGATGCAGAGATGAAGTAAATCAGGGTACAGAAATGGCATAAAAAGATCCCGATCAAGTTGACTGAAAGGGTGTTCTTCAAAAAAAGTAGTGGTGGTGAGGTGCTACTCTTTCCCTTTCTTTTAGGGAAAGTGTTGTCACTCTGAAAGTACATGGTACATATCTACATATGAACCGTGTACATCTCATGCTGTGTGCGACAGTGTGTGTATGTATGTATATCCATCCAGTCTTTGCCGTGCGTGTTTTAACAGATAACAGCAAGTGTTAGTGTCGTCGAACATACACCTAGTTTTTTTTGTCACTCACATAATGCAACATTGTCCTTTTCTTTCACTTCCACTTTACCTCCTTTTGTATCCTCTAAGCCAACCTCAACGGTAGAATGCTTGTCATGCAAGAGCCGACAAAAAAAATGCAATACTATTACAGTCCCTGACAAAATATTGTCTCTGGATTGTCGAAATGAGACGGGGATACATTTTTTAAACTGATTCCGTTTTCTGGCAGGGTACATGGAATACCACTTTCACCAGAGGCGACAAACCAATCCTCCTACCACTAGTTTATCGTATAATGTCCTATCTGGAAACTTTTCACTAGAGTGTGTGTACTATTCAGGAAATATACTGAATGAATACTAACGAAAGTAAAAGTGCCAAGAAAAAAACAAAAAAAAATCTTGTTGATGGACAAGTGGGATTAATTGTAAACGTAGGTAGGTATACTTATATGAGATGCGCATTGTATGCTGCATAAATGCACACGCCTCACTCGTGCATGATGCAATGCTTTTTAGTTTGCGCTGGAAAAAAATTTACAATTGTGCAAGTGGGAAATGCTAGAAAAACCTTCAAAAATCGTAGTAAGGTAACTATAAACTCAAGGCCGCAAAACTTTTGCAATTCTTTATCCGTATAGGTTTTTTGCAGATGTTGACAAAACCCAGCTTGACTATGGCTTTCTCATTTTAGACTTCTGACAATTCAGCTGTGCTGATTGAAAAGTAAAATATTTTGGCAGCTGTGAATGAAAAGGAAAAAATAGGCAGATGGATTTGTAATCAATACGTTGAGGAATGAAGACTTGGAGAAGTTTGGAGAAATCAGATCTAAAATTGTAGAAAAAAGATTCATTCTCTTTGTAGTCTGATGATTCGTCCTTCATATCCGTGGAAAAAGATAAAAGCACTTAAGAAGGGTAAAATAAATTCAGTTGAGTGTGTATCACAGATCACAGTCATTCATTAGAAATTGCATTGGATTATGAGTGTAGATTTCGGTAGAGATGAAAGGGCTTCAAATCTGCGAATTTTAGCTAGACAGCAAAGCGTGCCAAAACTTTTCAGATACTATAGTACACACGCCATTTTAACATTAGCACGGGATACAGTTTTCGGGTAGCTTTACTCTTTATCAAAACCACCCATCTCTGATTTTCCTGGTTTTTGTCACGGCCGTTAAACGTATTGAGAAAACAAGATGCATAATTTTTTTACCACTGGCTTATTGCTAGTGGGGCAAGCTGCAAAGACATAAAAGTCATACATACCACGACGTAATGTCTCATTATGTCTGCGGTCGTCTAAAAAAATCAAGGAAATCAGGGATGGGCGAATTAAAGACAGGAAAATAAAATTACTTACCTAAGCACTTTAGGATGGTAAAAAGTTGCAAAAGAGCCAAGGCGTAAAATTAGCATGAAGAATGCAGCCTCCATATGGGTTATAAAATTCGTCAATTAGTTCATCCTTTTTGTAGTACGTAGTAGAAGTTCAAGTGCAACCTCTAGCAGATTGACAACCGACCTCTACGGCTTCCACAAAAATATATATTAAGTGCCTACCATGTCAATCCAAGCACATATATAGGCGTATAGCGGCTATACTATATACCATGTTCATAGCTTAACAAATACATATACCCAATGCAATCCATTTTGAGATGCTAGCTTCATGCACAGATTTGCTGCAATACAATTTAGAATCAAATACTTCCACATTAACAACTTGTCCGGGTGACACATATTGTCTACTGGCAATGCATTTTAACGAGTGCTTGCAGTGAATTGTCTTTTAAATATTATGTAACTCAATAACTGAAGTTGACTTTGTCGTAATTTAGTGCGCCTTTTATTTAATTTTAAGCTACAATACTCATAGTGAATGTTCACCACGAAAGTTTATTGTGAACATCAGAACTTTTCAAATCAACTCAGTTGTACTTTAAATCTGATATGTTGTTGTCAGTTTATGTGAATTGGAACCTTGTGGGACATAGACTGCCGTAAGAGTTTGGGATCCGGAGCCTGTCATTTGTATCCTTTTGAGCAGAGGAGGATGCGGTATCTACATAATACATGATTTTTGTCTCTATTTCCTTTCTTGGCTCCAGTAACCGAATAAGATCTGCATACAATTCAATTACATACCGCAACT
>JAHZMZ010003410.1:0-17426 GCA_027743805.1 Lepidocyrtoides sp. E14 | reverse complement strand
GGTCCAAATCCAATTTCACTGGTCCAAATCCAATTTCACTGGTCCAAATCCAATTTCACAGGTCCAAATCCAATTTCACTGGTCCAAATCCAATTTCACTGGTCCCAATCCAATTTCACTGGTCCAAATCCAATTTCACTGGTCCCAATCCAATTTCACTGGTTTAAATTTGTTCCAGTGCACCTAGAATGTGTTATAGCGGCTTGCCGCTTTTAGTTTCAGTGCACCTACATGATGTTATATGTAGTGGCTCTCTGCTTTTTAGTTTTAATGCACCAACAGGGTTTTATAGCGGCTTGCCACTTTAAGTGTCATCGTACCGATTTGGTATTATAGCAGCTTGAACATCTTTTTTAATATTTTTTTAACATTTTTTGAACATCTTTTAACTTCTTTTTAACATCTTATGAACGGCATTGAGCTCGTTCATTTAGTTTTCACTCCAAAAACTATACGTTTTAAAGGCTTTTCTCAACATCGTTACATCAACGCTTTCGATAGTTTCTTTTCTGACTTTACACAAGTCGTTGTTTATTATGACAAGGTTACAGCCAATTGGTTCAACGAATTTAGTGCAAATGCCGTTTTTCTATTTGTCTAGCTAGACAGATGACGGTACTGACTTCCATCTCTCAAATATTTAAATTTACTGGGACCAACAGGTCATAGTCATAGGTCATGAAATAAACCATCCTGCTGCAATGCAAAGCGCCAATAAAGTACTTAAGTTATCTAACAATTTCACCATCTTAAAGATTTTATTAGTTTTTCAACTTGCTACTAAACTATAAATAAAAAACATCAAAAAACCGTAACGTAAAGTTGTATAATTTACTTGCGTCAGTATATTACAATACAATGCTCTTTTGCCAATGAAACGAAACAAATAAGTGCACCACAAATCTACCCATTTCCCGAACGAAATGGTTTGCTACCTTTTCGTGCAATCACTTTCTTTCTACCAGGTTTTGATCCTCTATTATTGTTGAACATTTTTCTAGGCTGATTAAATGATCTTTTTCCTCCTCCTCGATCTGCTCCTTCACCTCTTCCTCTTTTAAAACTTGCACCAGAGTCACCATCTGGCTTTGATCCTCTCGACTTCGCCTTTGCTCCAAAGTTTCCTTTTTGTTTTAATTTTTTCATGAGTTTTGCCTTCTCTTTAACTTTAGCAAACTTTGATACTCTACCCCTTTTAAATGGCCTCTCGTTATTATCACGATCGTTAAATTTCCTTTTGCGGCCATGGCCCTCCGAAAAATTTGAAGATTTAAATGGTCGTTTTTCAGTAAAGGTATCTGAAATATTTCATTAGCAATGGAATAGTTAGGAGAAAAAAACCTGGACTTTTAGTGCATGCGCAATACATTATTGTACATACCTTCATCTGGATCTTCGCCCACTTCTTTGCGATACCAATCCGCATCATCGTCATCTTCAGCGTTTCCATTTGTGGAAAGTTCGGGTGCAAAGCGCATACCTTGAATGCATTTGATAATAATATACAGAAGTACAATAAATATGTCATCTACGCAAACCACAAGCAATTGCAATTGAGCAAAAAATTAAAAATAATAGTAAGTACGCTAGCACTGTACTTTTTTAAATTTCTCTGTTGTCTGATGAATAATTTTTCTTCTGGTGTTTTATCAACGATTTTATGGTACAAGACCTCTCCTTCACAAAGTCCTTCTTCTACTTTGATTAACTACAAGAAATTATGAAGTGATTGGGGTTAAATTTGAAAATATTGATACATAAATGAAAGGTTGCTGGTTCACTAAACTTTCCTTTTCATACCTGTATTTTAAGTTTTGGACCAAGCTCTACAAGTTTTACACCAACTTCCTCTAATCCTTTGGATACCTTAACACCCATTTTCTGTGATACTCCTACAGTTTCCGTATTGTCTTCTGCTTCACTCTCTGATATTTCACCCTCTCTGTTAATTCAATAAAGAATTTATTAATTTTTTTCTGAAAATTTGATTACTTCATTCGTTTCGCATTTACTAGTAACCTGCTAATAAAGTCAGCGATATCGGTACAACGTCCGAGATTTGGAATTCTTCCATTTTTACTGATCAACACTTTTTTCATAGCCTTTGAAACGCCAGTTGTTTTAAACGTAATTGCGTAGTGCCTGAATTCGATGGTATCATCTTCATCAAGGTAGTTTAGCAATAAAACACGTCGGATTTCGGAGAGTCTAACTTTATTCACGTTTATCGAGGGGAACATGTTTTGAAATGTTTTGGAAACCAAATCCAGTGTTTGAGATTCCGTCGAGAAGTTGTTCATAATTAGTAAAGGTTGGTGAAGAAATTGGGCCTCGAATGTAACCTACACGCCAATATGAATGTTAAAAACACCATGTGTGATGTGATATGATAGCATGGACATTGCATTGACATTGAAATTAACCTGCTTTCTCAGGCTGGAAAGAACATCCCTCGCCAAAGTGTAGTTCAAAATCCTAAATGTTAGAGTTGGTCCCCGGGGAATTTTGCAAATTTTCAAATACGGACTTACTGTAGTTCTTGTCAGTATGCACATGTGTGATACATGGAAATAGCTGGCGATGGAGATGTAATCCTTTAGTACATTCCCTTTTCGCATCTAATAAAATACAACATAATGTGTCCAAGTAAAACAAGTACCGTGTTTTCAATTCCTAAACAAAAACTTTATACTCGTAAAATATTCCGGTGAATCAAGGAACACTCCCGACAGGGATATTTCCGTTTTTACCTTTAAATTCGAAGCCGTAAAAGGTTCCATAACCTTCCTAAGGTCCTTCATTAGTTCTTTCATATATCTACCCACCTTCCCTCTGTAGATTATAAAAGAATGGGGAGCGCTTTTTAGATCTTCTGGTTCAAATTGTGACCAGTCCGTCTCATCTGACATAAGCGCTGTTGGCTCCGCCTTCTTCAACGCTCTTACACGCTTTTTTGCTTTAGACTGCAGAATATTGATAAGAATAAAAGAGAAACCTTCGTATAAAATATTATTTCACATGCGATTACGACAATTAAATGAAGGAACACAATGTGTAATGTATGAATGATTACCGGTTTTCTTTTGCCCATTTTAAAACTACCTCAACACTATTTTTCAGCAACCGTTAAAGCCTAAGTAGAAACTATTTATCGCTTTTTGAATATTCGATATGCAATACTTGAGGAAAGATCCTAAAACAAAGTCTTGATAATAACTTCAGAAAAAGAAAGAAATACAAACTAAAAACATTTAATTTTTAGTAGACTCTGACAGATCACCAACCATACATGCATGCACGCACATGTGAAATTCACAAATTGTGAATACGCAGCAGAGAGCACATTTACAACCCATCATTGTAAACAATCTGCCTGCAGCCATAATGTTCAAAATCTTTCATTCCGCGCACATTTTCTCACAATATACAAGGAAAATGGCTGTCAAATTTATAATGCATGTGAGTATTGTTGTGAGTAAAGCCGAGGTGTTAGTTCGCACGTTCACATTTCCTCAACAGCGCAAGCGACCATTGCATTGCGTTTTGCGTTGCAGAAATGCATAGTAAATTTAGTGCACTACTCTAGCATTTGACTCAAAGATTTTTCAAGAAATACTTAAGCGTGTCAAATCTGTAACGTGATAAAAATATTAACTTGTCTTTCTGGAATATCCGATGAGGAAAAATGGCATCGAATATAGTGCTTACGCAAATAATTCGAGTTTAATCTCGTCATAATTAAAAAGAGTAAGCGTAACACAATTAGAGAAAGAACGACAGATTAAATTATATCAGTCAGCAATTAAAGACCATCTTATTTTTATTTGGCTAATATGACGCACGCATGTATGCACAAATTACAAATACAAATTACTTAGCTGTCAAGGATTTGATAAAAATTGTAGTAAAAAACTATGCAAAATAATCGACTGTCAAACACCAAAACAGAAAAGAAGGAAGTGTAAGAAGTAGCCCCACTTTTGATGTTAAGTAGAAATGATGAATGTTTTTATCTAAAAATTGGTTGCGTCAATGCGTCCGTTTGTTCATCTATGCATGATGTTCGTAGTAATTATGCTACCGTTTTCAGTAATCGTCCATGGTCCTTGGCAGGCAATAAGGGCAAGGCTAAAGATTTGTCTTGCAAAAACATTTTTTATTCTCTTCAACTGATGTTGGTATTTAAGATAATGTAAATATTGCGAAATATTAAATGATTTGAAATCAAATGTAAAAGGAAATGTCAATAGGACATTATCTATTTTAATTAAGACATGCCAGGACAGATTAGTACTTAAATCATCAGTGTCACTACGAGCTATCAACCTTCTTAGTTAACCTTTTCATGAGGATTTTCATGCCTCCTCAGTTTTCCTCTCACTGTTTACATTTGCTTCATTTCCTTCTCCGCTAGTAGATGCATTACAAATTGCTTGTTTAATGTTCGTTTTTCTAATAAGAAGGGATGAGTTACTATGTTAAGATGTTAGGTAATATGGACAAAATGTTCAATCAATTTAGCTACTTGACACATGACACATCATATCGTGGTCAGTCAAGCCATGTTATCTATAAAATATGGAAAATGAGCTAATAGTTAGGCATGGTTATTTTGAGAAAGCAGAGCGGAAGCATTAGTTGGATTAAGTATATAGGATCTGATTATGTAAACGTAATTTAACTCCCCATTTGGCGTCATTGAGTAAATATTATTTTTTGTTTGAATCATATCCAATCATTTCAAGATATCAAAATATCAACAAGTGTCAAATATAGAAAAACTGCGTTGTTAACTTTCATTCTTGAATTTGCCATGCGTTAATGTACGTTTTATTCTTTATCCTTTTGCTTTATGCTCAAATGAAAATCCCAAGAAAGCTATGCATGCCTCCCTCTGATTTTTAGGTAGTTCTAGTGAATATGAATCTAGGTATGTATTTCTTTACCGAAAGGGTTTACGTGACATGTACAGCAGTTTTCTACTTTATACTGTTTTTAACCCACATACATATGTACAATAAAAACAACTCGACTTGTCAAATCTCAATTACAACGCTTTACAAAAATAATAATATCCGTAAAATGCAAAATAATAAATATAACGTTATGTTATGTTGATTTGCAAATCGCGTCGGTCGGGAGTTTTTATGTAATGTCCACATGATTTACATTTGATCAGCGAATGCACTGAAGTTGTGCAAAGAATCACACGTATAACACACTTCCACCACCATCGCCAATGTCATTTTCTGCACTCAGCAACAGCAACACTGTTTAACCGGCAATAAAATTCTCTCTTGTGTGCATGTGATATTACGTGCAAAATCATTCGCTCAGATCGTGATTGCATGATATAACTACAGCTTCTGAAACCATCTCTCTAGGAGCCAAGTGTGGCTCTGTGGAAAGCGAAAAGCACAAAGCTGATGGTCGGTTGGTTGTGGAATGATATGGTGTGATGTCTCTAGCTCTCTGGCTGACTCAATAAAAAACATCATTTCTAATCACAGCAGCAGCATAACCACGCATACTTTCTCACAAAGTCAAACTTGTTGTTGCCTGCAGAGTGGTTTAAATAGATTTTTTCACAGCGTGTGAACAAAACCTATATAAAAATTGTCGACCCAACTTTAGTAACGTGTAGTCACAACTTCAGAACGCAGCCACCAAGACCAACAATTTTTGGTGCTTCTGCACTCTCTTCCAGTCAGTCCAGTCATTTTTGACAGGCTGTGTTTATGTTGGTAAGCTACGATACGAAAACGCACGATAACTTTATACACGTGTGCGTAGAGAGATTAAGAGAACTCCGTAGTTCAGTTGAACTTTCATGCAAAAACAAACAGAAAAAAACAACGCATTTTCCAATACATGTCAGTGACTAAGTGTCATTCTCAATAGTCAAATAAAAAATAGATTTTTTTTGGGAACAATATATTTTTGAAAACTGACAATAATATTTCATCATGTCAACATCACCTTCTCAAGAATACAGTCCGTCAAAACTTAACAGTGCTACGCCAAGTGGTGAAAGCGACACAAATGTACATCTTTCGTTGGCTAAGACCGAAGGCGACGTTCATTGTGAACGGACAGAAAGCAGAAAAAAGCCAGAGGATTGCTCCACGTTTTGCAATGAGGTAAATATATTTCATGGACGATAGATTGATTCAAAAAATGTACTGAATATGACATGCTTAAGCTGACATAACTATGCATGAACTATCCTCATTTCATGGTATGAAAAATATTTTAAAAGAAAAATTGTTGTTTTTTACAGTCAACTTTGCAAGTTTCAAACGGTGCTGTTCGAAAACTATCCAAAGAATTTTCAAGAATTAACAGAATGCCCCCACAAGGAATAATAAGCGTCAAATTGGCTGATGACAGCAATCTCTTTGAATGGGAAGTGGTCATGAGTGGTCCGCAGGACTCACCTTTTGCTGGAGGTACCTTCCGCCTTCGGCTGGCATTTCCTAACGATTACCCTACAAGCCCTCCAAAAGTTTGGTTCTTTACTGAAATGTTTCACCCAAATGTATTTGCTGAGGACGGGCGAGTTTGCATTGATATCAAAGAACCGCAGTATGGGATAGAAACTGTTCTCGTTGCCGTTCAAATCTTACTGTCAGAACCAAACCCACTATCACCAGCGAATGTAGAAGCTGGAGACTTATACCAAACCGATCTCCCTGAGTATGAGAGGAGGGTAAGAAGGATTGTGCAAAGGTCAGAAACCCATAGGAAATTATCGGTGGAAGAAAAGCAACTGAATTTCAACATGGTAAAGAGAAATCAATTTGCTTGTGTGCTGATGTAATTGCAACAATGGAATAACCAAACAACTCACTAACTGAATGAAACTATTAAATCAATATTTGTATGATTATCGTGTATTTACTGAATTGAGGAGAATATTATATTTTGCTGTGATAGAATATAGGTTTATCATCATGTCAGTCGTTTAAATGTATTATTTACATTGTATTTTTTAACTGTAGTTTATAGATGATGTAAGTTTTTAAATATGGTAAAAGATGAAATGCATAGACTGACCATTTTCGTATAATGTACAGGTTTCACTCAATAATACGAAAGAAAGTATCTCATTGTTTATGCTCTTATTGTTACATGCTGTTATGTAATTAAATTATAACTTAACTGATTTTTATATGTGTGGAGGACGGAATAAAATGTTTTTTTTTGTAATCAAAATTTTTATTTCATACGCTGCTAAATTTTATTTTTAAAAGCGTTGCGAGTAAGTACGGTGTGCATTACAATTATGGACGGTTGAGGAGAAATATGAAACACAATAAAATGACGTCTGTCTGTGTAGGCATTGTTTTCATTTACTGAACTCGCAATCAGTGCAACTCATATGTTCCATAGTCGATGTACATTTAAATATTTTGAGATAATAGCTAATACCCCAGCAGCTTTCATTAAGTGATGATTAAGTTACTGTGGATTAGTAAAACACTGAAGATGCAGAGACCGAGAGAGGGCAACTTTACTGTAACCGATACTTCACACTTTTTTCGAAATCACCAAAAAACATGCTAAGGACGCGAAAAAAATGTTGGTCATTGCAACGACCAAACCGAGTATGCCAAATACTATAAGTTGTCTGTCTATTGGCTGAAGGGCAGGTTCAAGGCAACCCTGAAATAAATCAAAAGTTCGATATATGCATTACTTTTTCCGCAGAACTTTGATATATTATGCAACTTTGCCTTTTACATGAAGAGAAATACCCTAGTATAAACAAATTGATCAGCATGGTCATGGGAAGGGAGAACATTGAGACTGCAGTAACGGTTATAATTTGATTTGGGAAGGCAGCATGACGTTGGCGTTCTCAGAGTTGTTCTACCATACGGAACATCTTGCCATTCTGTATAACTATCGACGCCACAACATTTGTACTGAAATATTTAAGAGATAATTTGTGGATAAAAAATGCTGTTGTAAACTTGTCCTAGTGTAGAGTAAGGCAAGGTTTGAAATACACAGTTTTCATTTGCTTACTTTTTTATGCAACTTATCCCATCGTTTAGCTGCTGGGCTTGCCTCTGTCACATACTCATTCATTTGCTCTCTAAGCAAATTTCGAGCAATTTTATGATTATCAATTTTGATTAGTGCAGTAATGGCAAGTGCTGATACGATGATTGAGAGTAGGGACAACAAGATGCAGTACTGCAAATAAGATTACGTAGTAGAGTTACAAAATCCTTCCTTCAAATGGATATCCTGTTATGTGACTGTGTAATCACAGATTTCATACCAAAATCCATAATGACGGCCTATCTGCCAGTTTCTGTGCTGAGTATCCAGTGACTGATGTTAGTAATGAAACGCCTGAAGTTATACATCCAAGTAAGGCCACTGTGTGAGTAATATTCAAGTTGAAACTTCCAATGATGCTCTCCCTCTCAGCATGATTTGTAAAGTATGAACATAAAATCAGCCCTAACGCAGCTATCTAGGAATTGGGAAATGAAAGTTTATTTGTTAAAATAATATCCAATTCTCAATTGCAATAAAATGTAACCTTTACATATTTCAAAATTTTATAGTTTGATAAACACGCATTAAGAGAAATCAGATTAGATGAATTCATAAAATTCAGCAAGACATCATAAATATAGAAGTTGGGCAATAATAATCCAAACAACACATTTTCAATTGCGCACACTCACCAAGTTAAATGCGTGAGAGAAATAAAACAATTTGTTCCAGCGACTGGCTGTCAGCATTGCTGCAAGGCTTATTCCACGTGTAGAGTATATAAGCAGGTACTTTGTTGCCGGTTACCACATCGTCATTTTTAGCGTTTTATCGGGAAAGTAGGGAAGGATCAATCGATTCATCCATCAATACTCCAAGATTTTGTGCGTCATGTCATTATAAAATTCATTTATTTTGCACAAACCCAGGTTCATGTTACGAACAAGAATGAAGAAGAAATTCAAAAACATTTTTACAAAAATGTCATAACGTAGCCAAGTGAATTTGCAACAACGTATAATATGCGTGTTACTGGTATTACTTCCTTGACCCATGTGAGTCTAGTCTAGTCGATTCCTGCATGAATCATCCATTCTGCGTTGCAGTGAAAAATACCTTTGATGTATAACGTCTAGATCGAACTCCAAGTAACCTTTCTTATCACTTTCACATATGCAAATATGCTGTACTTACAGTGTACGCAAGTGAAAGCATTTTTTTACCTTTCCAGAAAAATATGTCTGGAGACTTAACTTTTTGAGAACCTGGAAGAGAATTTGTACGATCGGAAATCAGACAATAGCTTGATAAGATATGTATAAGGAGTCGATTTACACATCAAGTTAGAATGATAATCTCAAACTATATTGCATTGCAGTCGCTTTCCAAAAGAAAAGTTCCAAGTGCAGTCATTTCAATTACATCTGTAAATTACCCTGGACAGGGTTACTGATGAATCATCATGATGATTTAATATCGGATGAAATTAAACTGGTACATAAGAAAATGTTGTTAATGCTCATGGGTGGACAATAAAGGTGTATCATTATTTAATAACATGGGCCCACGCGCCGTGCATGATATCGCTTTAAAAAAAGTGAAAGCTATGCATGGATTATGAATGAGTAATAATATGTCGTGCGTGATCATTTTTTGGTGGTATGTGATATCTGGTATTAGCTATTGTGCTGTTCGTGGTGGGAAAATTTTCATAATATTACGTAAGATCTGTGGCTGGCTGTAAATGACAATGCAACAAGAGAAACATCTGAGCTGTGCTTTTTACGATGTTCTCAGTTCTGTTCTGATGCCAGTGGTAGTAGTACAAACAAAGCTAAAATTAAACTTTGTAATATGTAATTAATGTGCAACGCAACTGCAGTAAGCACTGTGCACAAACACAAAACTGATTTGTTCAATGTAAACGTGTTAGCTGAAGTAAAAATTTTTTAGGTTTCAAAACCAGCATTTCCATCTGACACTAGCCTAACTGCTGGTAAGACAGCCGTTAGAACGTGGTAGACCACAACACAACTGATGGTTTATAAATTTCATATATGCGTGTAAAATTTTTAAAATAATTCACATCAATATTTTGTTTTTAAGTTTTCCGATATTTTTGACACTGAGTTTTAGAGAAACTGTGCATGCTCGAGGTATTCGAAGTAATGGAGGGAAATAACGCCGAACCGCAACTGGAGCATGATCCGCAGCGTTTGGCAGAAAATAATGATGACAATTTTGGACTAGTTGTGAATGCTGACGAGGGAGAGGTGTATGATGATTTTGCAATTGTACAAAACCAAGATAATTGGATAAATTTGATAGCTGAGCAGTTAGTGGAGTGGAATGTAACTCAGGATGAACTTTATAGACTAGTATCGTCTGTCCACAGTGACTTCAATGAGGTTGCGTTACGAGGCAGCCCATTAGTTCAACCTGCAGTAAGGCTTGTGAAAATTGTTTTACGTTTGTAACTATATAGTTGAAGTTAGTTTACTGAGCTGCTGTGATACTCACACCACACAGTGCTTATAATTATTCATATTTATTTAATTTCTTTTCCCACAGATAATGAGGTGTATCGCGGAACACATGGACTTCAACACGTTCAAGAACTTGAGACTGAGTACAAAAATCATGAAAAGAATGATTGAGCCATACTTTTATAAGAAGGGAATTTTCAAAATTAAAAATTCTACCGATTTTTACAAATTCATCAAAAAGTCTAATACTGAAAATCATCAAATTCCTTTGAAGATGAGAAGTATTTATTTCAGTGAAGAAATTGACTTATTTGAAGTGTCTCGAGTGATGTACCGTGCGCGGTTTAATCTCAAGGAGCTTTCGGTAATTACTACAGCACCAAAGCTTCGTGGTGAGTTTCAAAATATCGCTGGTATCCTTCCAGTTATGGAAAAACTACAAATTTTGAGATTAAATTTGCCACGAAGATATTTACTCTATCAGCTCTTCCGGCCTATTCCACTAACTACGATTAAAATTCTCCATTTAAATTTTGAAAATGCTCATCCTGTTACCATTACTGGTGTATTTAACACATGTAAATCTATAGAATATTTGGAAGTATCAAATGATCAAACCAAGCATTTAGCCAGATTAATTGCAATTGTTCCAATGGATCTTAAACGCTGTCGTTCAAAGAAAACAGGGGCGGAACCAGAGTTTCAAATTTTCAAAATTATTCGAAAAGAGATTAAGAAATCCAATTTGGAGAAAGTAATCATGACATTTATGGGAGTAAATGATAATTTTTAAACGCTATAAATTGCTTTATCACGTTTTATTTTGTAAACCTATTTTTTTAGTGACAATTAAGTTTAATAAATAATTTTTTATTAAATGTTTCATAAATTGTGAAAAAATAAAATGATATTTCTTCATGCAACTGTGACACATACTTATTGTTTATTAATATCCAATATTTGAAAGGATGCTCTATCACAAATTTAATCGTTTTCATTGTCACTTTACTGCTTTTTACGAGCAGATTGCATTGCATTGCAACTATCGATGTAGCACTTTGTATTGGCACACACAAAGACTATTAGTGCAACTTGCAAGCACTGGACTAATAAGCTAACCAGTGCTTTATAATTTATTATTACACCAGAACAAACACAATCCTTGTGCTTAACAGTGTTACTGGAAAAAAACATTGAATTACTATGTTTATCCATTTTGAGTATTCAAAACCGCGATTTATCTTGATTCTCGATACTTGAAATTGTAGTAATACATAGTTTGAAGACTGTCTTGAAGAAGACTGCAGTTAAATAGTCAAATAAAGATATGTGTAGAAATTCTGTACATTTGTTATTAGAATGCACACATTTTGCAGTTTTATGTTCTCAACTGGACTGGCGACTAATCCGACTAGTGAATGATTCTTCTGGTTAATGGAAATTCGGTTACATCGGTCATTTTTATTTATGTATGGACATATGCACGAAATATTTGAAACTTGCGTGGAAGGACAGAAACAAACTATATAATTGCACAATGTGTCAAATGTGACATGATACAAGTATGTGTGATTAGTAGCACTGTTGTCGGTTCCAGTAAGGATGAATTATGTATTTAACATTGTTGCTTGTGGACCAATAACTGACATAAGTCATTGAATTGTCGTAATGCTGCAAATTCCGAGTAAACATTCTTTATTCATTTTACCGGTTGTTTTCTAATATGCATATGTGCTAATTTATATGATTATATTAGTTTCAATAGTTTGCCAGCTATTATACTTTGATTTCGTTAGCAAAACATTATGGTTTTGAATTTAGTTTAGAACTGGTGCTTTAATAGGCAATAAACTAACTTGGATAGGAAATTTTTTCCACACAACTCCTTAACATTCAACAGACCGTTCTATGATGCCATGCCATTTCATCCGTTTTTTGACAGCATGAGCCATATCGTGTGCCTAGATTCACAACCAGACACATGTAATCGTGTCCGAAGCACAACCAGACAAATGATTTTGTGGAAAAACACACACCCAGACAAGTGATTTTTGCGGGAAACTGAAATTACATGCATTCTGTATACGATCTCAATTTTCCCCAAAAATCACTTTACACCAATATATGTAATATGCATGCATAAATTATAAATTACTTGTATGATCTTGTGACGATTTCTAAAGGTTTCTATTGACCTTTGACCTCCGTCTGCAATGCACACCGAGCCATGATGACAGGTTAGGTTACTACAGAAAACAATATGAAGACGTTCTACCGTGTGGCAGCTAGAGCGCGGAAAGACGGACAAACATACAGACAAACACGGCAAAATCAGCATGGTATGCTGGTTAAGAAAAGAGAAGTCTTTGAGGTTTTGTTGAAATGTTCAAGCAGGCTGTGAATTTTATGGGTTGAATCCTTCTCATTACTCATTGCCGCTATTAATTGCTGGTGTAGCCTTAATTAGAGTTTGCTGATGAGACAGATTGTAAAATTCTACCAACGTCGCGGGAACAGTGTTTTTTTAAATCCAATGATATTTTCTGAATCTCAACCTACTCAAAAGACCATTTTGAAAAAAATAATTTTTCCGTCACAAGTGCGGTCACCAGAAGAGGCAGCTAAGGGGGGCTGTTTTTTTCGTTTTGAGAGCTTTTCTCAGGCCCATGACATCATAGAGACGTGATCTTTTCACCATTCTACAGAAGATACATAGGCGCAGACTGGTTTTTCCTCTGATTTTCAAAAATATTTTTTGCACAGAAGATATGCAAAAAAATATATCCAAGGAGGAGAATTTTGAACGTTGTATTGATGAGATTCCTGGTAACTTTTCAGCCCAATTCAAATCCAAATTGTTTTATATTTGCAAAAAAGATTTTTATGGTACTCAGTGTGCATATCTTCTGTGCAAAATTTTTGTTTGAAAATCGAAGAAAAAACCAGTCTGTGCCTATGTTTCTCTTGTAGAATGGTGAAAAGATTAAGTCTCTACGATGTCATGGGCCGGAGAAAAGCTCTCAAAACGAAAAAAATTAGCCCCCTCTGGTGGCAGCACTAGTGAAGGAAAAAAATTACTGTTTTTCAAAAAAAAAATTTGAATAGGTAGAGATTCAGAAAATATCATCGGATTTTTGTTCAAAAGTACTGTTCCTGCGACGGTGGTAGAACTTTATAATCTGTCTCTGATACATTTAAACCATTGACTCTTTGATTTAAACACTTGGTTCTACTAATCTGAGCTGATGTTTTCATGTTTTTTGGTGAACGATAAGTCTTTGATTATGTTATTATGTATTCAAAAGTTATGAATCATAATAATCATGGTTTTGCTCCACCACCATTATTACTGGGTTTGGTGGTATCCATTGCATTTTGACAATTCAATTGAAATTTGCATTAATGTTTCATAAACATTTTCAACCCTCCACTATTGACATATGCCCTATGTTCGGTTCTGTGGTCCATTTAAAAAATCATAGTAGAGTTTCTGTTCTGTGTATACTTTCAAAGTAAAAGATGCAGCGTGTGTGTAGTAATATGTATTATTCTCGAGATACCTTTTTTACACATACCTTTCCCAAACCACAGCCGGTCACTAGATAATTGTTATTCTAATGAAGTTCTATACGCTTGTAGAAACACATTCATATGTTCTGTCAGCATACTATGTAATTGATTATCGATAATTAATCATGCAACAATACAAGTTGACTTGATTGGTTCGGTGTAGTCCACACAAGTAGGAGGACCAAGTTCATGAATCTACTTGAATCAAACAACTTGGTGCACAATGTGCCAGCGTAGTATGCATTCCTATTTTCTTATTGTGAATTCAACTATGTACCTTATTTAAGATATATTATTTAGATAATCCGTCAAAAGTTGTTTTTATGAATTTTAAACTGCATAATTACATTCATTTCTATTATACAGGTATTTGCAAAAAGCGGATTTTATGTGTTAGATGTGTGTTCGGCTGAACTCTCAAGTAGTAGTAGCATATATATTATGTACGTAGACAGATATGCATGGGGGCAAGCATTTAATAGGAATTAATGAAAGTCAAACATACGCTCAAATACAATCACGAGGTGAGAAAAACATTGACATGAATGGTAATTAATTGTCAGCACATTCATGTAAAAATTATGTGATTAATAAATTACTGTTGACCCCTGAACCGATAGTAATGTCTTGAATGGAATGGAATGAACAAAACAGCAAAACGTATATTATTATGCACTCTAAAATGAATAAGAATACAACAGTAAGATTTTAAATATTTTTTAGAAAGATGGTACATGGTACCAAACAAGCTAAATTATTGAAGACAGGACAGGAACTGACATGG
Source organism: Lepidocyrtoides sp. E14 (assembly GCA_027743805.1). Lineage (NCBI taxonomy): Eukaryota > Metazoa > Arthropoda > Collembola > Entomobryomorpha > Entomobryidae > Lepidocyrtoides > Lepidocyrtoides sp. E14. The sequence goes on along the minus strand of JAHZMZ010003410.1, from coordinate 2,573 downwards.
AGTTTAGCTAGACAACATAGTTTTTTACGCAACGCATACTATTTCACAACTTGAAGCACAAAGGTTCTACTTCACAACACCAGCTTCTCTAAGTCGTTGTCGCATTAAAGGAGTTTTACCAAAACTTTGATTATGACATGCGGTAACTCTTATTCTTAGCTTTACCAAGTTGAATTTGATCTTTTCGGGTAAATTCTACAATCACTCTTGTTACAGATAAAGATAATAATATACAAGTTGCAGAGGGATTCATTGTTTCATCCATTGGGGCATTGTGAGATCTGAACTTATGGACTTATGGGCCATAAGTTATGGCAGAGGACGTCATGAAATGTGGGGATTAATAGCGCTTAGCAGTAGAGCGGTCTGTAGTACTTTTATTTTATTGCTCTTATGTTTTGATTATTGCCACCGTTAACACTGATTATCAAAGAAATTCAAAACAGTCATAACTTGGTTAGAACTGGACAAATGAGAAAAGAAAACGTTTACTCGTTACTGAAACTCAATTTCCTTCAACAAAAAGCAAACTTTTTTATGATTTTCGGAATATTATTACCCGGTGAAACCGAAAATATAAATCATTTTTTGAAATTGGTAATTATCTAAAAATCCACTAGGCCACTGGCGAGTGTTTACACGCATATTACATATGTACAAACTATGCTATTTCACCTACCGGTAAGGTAGGTAAATTTGGTTGGTAGCTCCCATATAGCACATCCCAAACATACAACAATCAAAAGTAAGGTGTTTTTACTACCTAGCTCAAAGCGTAAAAATGTCCATCCACACGGGTCATACCATAAAATTTAATTGATTATCTTCAGTTGTATATTTTTTATGACTTATTCTGCTAAACTTAGCACGAAATGTACTTAAATGCATTATAAATACAAGCTACATAATATGACCACCTATCCTACAGAATAGTGAATAGAAATTATTACCCTTTGTTTCTTGATTCTTGAATACCCCTCCAAATTTTGGGTTTGCAAATTGCGAATGCTACATCACAGAAAGCCACCAACAAAGATACCAAGTTATTTCGAAGTTTTTCAATAAAAGTCTTGTCGTTGTAACGGCTCCTTTAAAAGTATGGAGCACACACATATCAACCTCAACAAATATCATATATCCTTTGACTTTTGACTTTCTTTCTTTCTACTACATGTGTTGTGTTGGCACTTGCAGACACTGACACACACACTCTTATTCTTTGCTACGCATATGTTAATACGCTGTTAACAATAAATTGATATATAAGCGCGTTTTTTTCACTGTTATATGATTTGAAAGTCCTTATTTTTCAATTACCTGAGCCAGAATTAAAAGTGACAGCTAGAATTAAGTGCTACTTACATTTAACCATAAACATAAAAGTACTACTAGCATTTAGCACATAAAAGCATCACATTCATGCCTTATAATTTTTGTGTGTATCATTTTTGCTGTTCTGCTTTGAACATGGGTTGTTTATTAAAATAAAAAAATATACTGGTGGAATAAAAGAACAAAACGGTGCAAGAAGAATTTAATAGTATCCTAAGCTACCTGCCACTGCTAATCTGTGAGTAAAGTCGATTCAAAAGCATTCGTTTTCATGTCAAAATTCTTGAGGGAAGGACGGACGATAAAATATGAGGAGGGGTAGATGTTCTTTGTTCTCCTTTTTAAATTAAGCACTTTGGTTAAAACTGTAAATAGTTTCAAAAGCAAATTTATTTAAAATGTTTTTTTATTGAAGTATTTATATTTTCTTCTCTAACCTTGCCTTTCTTTATGAAGATAAGTGGATGTCAACCTCAATCAAAACTTTTTGTAGTTGTAACGAAACTGGCAAAAATAACAGTATCATCATCATTCCAATCTTTGTCTCCGACAAAAAGATGAAAAGCAGAGTAAAAGCTTTTTTAGGTTGACAATGGTGCTACTTGACATATTCATTTCTCTTATTAGCTTCATTCATATAGATGTTACAAAGCAAATTGCTAGTACCTATATTACATGTATTTTTGCAGTAGAAGTGAATCACAAAAATTTATTTTTTCTCATCAAAGTTAACAAGTCACTAAATGCGTGCAATCCTTTTTCTCTTTTTGAACTGAAGGTTAATTAATTGACAGATGTGTATCAATCCTTTTGCTATATTTCACACGAACTGAGATAGAAAAACAGTTATATCTTGTCTTTTTCAGCTACGTATGTAGGTGTAGGTATACCATTTTCACCATTATAAGAACCGTCACAGTGATTTCGTGACATAATAAAGTGTTGTGTATATACAATAGATATTATTTGCTTAAAGCGTATCAGCAAAACTTAAGCATGGAACTGTGAACTGTAATTCGCTTGTCGTCTTTTTAGCGTTGTTTACGCCATTAATTTATAATAAATAGTCTGCGTGAGCATTACTATAAAAAACAAAATTGTCAAGTCAACTCATTGACAATACAGTGGAGTCGGACAAAATAATTCAGATAATTCAGTAGCTTTGCAACACTCATCCATCCACAGTTATTATTTCGGTGCTCTCTACATCACTCAGATCAACATTTTTTCTGACATTCAGT
>JAHZMZ010003409.1:0-25060 GCA_027743805.1 Lepidocyrtoides sp. E14 | reverse complement strand
AAAACTTATTTGTCATCTCAAAGTTAATCTTATGGGTGACTCTAGTTTTTGCTTTTTGTTCTTCATACGAAGAACTGTTCCTCAAACAGTATGCAATGCATACTTTGGTACATAGGTATTTACTTTCATTGGAAACTTGTTATTCGATCTTGTATAAAAATAAAAACATATAATTATACTATTACGTTTTAGTTTTATACGTGTATCAACTCCTTTGTAGCATGATACGCAGAAGTTATACTTCAATATGCATCTCAACAGCAAATATTTTTGCCAGTGTTATAAATATAATCATGCTTACAATTTCTGTACATGATATTTTACATATTATGTTATCACATCATGAGTAAGAACAAAAATGATTTTGTGCGTCGATTGTGTAGAGTTCATTACATGTGTTTCTCCATTAATATTTTGCCCCATAAATAATCATGTTCTGAAAATGAGCTGTCCAATAAATAAGAACATTAAACAAGACGGTGATTAGGCTAATTTACAGATGAAGAAAAATGTACCGACTTCAGCGGAAAAATGAGCCATTTGTAGTTTGTGTTAAGTTGATATGCGATAGAGCATGCAGATTTGAAGTATGTAGTTAATATAAACGTGTTTACTAACCAATTATTTGCTTTCCAAGCAAAACGCATAATGATAAAATGATATTTGTAGTGACTCACGTTGTTTTGATTTTGTGAGCAAGTGAATAGTATATATGCATATTGTGCCGATTTCTTAACCCCCAAATTATGTGGATAAACTTACAAACAAACAAGAACAGGCTAATAGCTGGCTTATCCATTCAAAGCTGTACGGATTACGGATGCGACGGCACGATGACCATGAATTTTAGGATTGTGAGAAGGACAATTAGACAGTAAACTAGACTATTAGTAGACCATTTAGAGTATTCTTTCAACGGTTTCACTCCAAGCTACTTTCACAGAACATTATCGAAATTGAAAATTTTTACTTTTCCAGCAAATTTAAGAGCATATAACACCTACCTTTTTCATTAAATATTCTGCCTATTCTAGCACACCAAAATGTGATGGACACTTGAAATAATTTATGATTCGCATACAACTGTGATTGTATTGAGGGACAAAACATGTCATAAAAAATTGAAGTCATTAAAGAAAATCATGATCATATTTATAATGAATAAATAGATGTAATACAACCAGGCATATCATACCAATAAAGACGAAAGGTTTTTTATGGTAAATTTTCTTTCAAGATTTCACATTCTCTTTACTTCTCTGTTCATATCATCATCATTCATCTTCCTTCCATAAAAAATAGTAAAATAAAATGCATTCAATGCGCTTGTATTCATCCAGCAGCTATTCTCCAGGTGAAAACGGTCAAAGCATTACATCAAAATTGTTTATACGCAACATACCTTACTATATATATATATAGCTATTCAACTGCTTCCTACTTTTTTTAAAAGTTGCAATAATACTACCATTAAAAGTGAGCCTTGAGCTAACCAACATTTCTAAATGGACCTCAGCATCAAAATATGAAGGTCAGCAAAAGAAATGCAACACAAGCACATAACACGCATCTATATAAAATTTAAAGCTATTAAGATTGAATTGTCCACTTTTGTATGAAAATGGAAAAAAATCCTCTATCATTTTCTTTAGCCGCAGCAGCCAAAAGGAAAAAAGTAGTATATATTATCCATCCATCCATTTCATCTTTTGAATCGCTTGTTGCACTGTAATGCATCGATATATTCAAGTAGTCTCCCATCATCTTCCATGCATAAATAGTAGGTTAAACGTAAACATTACGACCATTACGGGTAGATGTTGGGGTCTGGTTTTGCTCCATGAATGCACGATCAAGCATGATAATAAAGTGAACACGAAGACGCTCAAGATGAAGAAGGAGGGAAGCAGCAAAGTACATGGTTAGATGGACAGAATAAATGCTTAAAAAAGAAGATTTCATCTTTCTTACGGCACTGATGCTGATGGCAGAATACTTGCATGAATAGTTGCAGCTTTATAATATCTAGAAATGCACGTTTCAAAACGCATCTTCTTCCCCATCACCACACCACTACCAACACCACCTTCATTGTGAGCAGCAGATGCAACAACAGACCCGGGTTGGAATAGGATTTTACTATTAACTACGCATCTATATGCCTATTAAGTACAACTACAATAGTTTGTAATCTCACTTTTCTGGACGTAGAAACTACAAACGTGTTGTTGTTAGGCTGTTGCTTCACGAAAACTACTACATCACACATCCATCTCCTTACAAATCCTTCAAGATCATTCTGGCATGTGTGTAAAGATTTTTTTACCACTTTTGTTCACTGCCCATTTTCTTTTCATCTCTCTCACTCTCTCTTGGGAACATTTTGAAACATGACGTGAATATAAGTTGGGATGATGATATAAGCTTGCTTGCATGCTTTACTGTTTTTTGTTTCTTCACACACAGGTTATTTTCTCTTTCTACATCTTCTATTTCGATGGATATAGATTAGTTTGACCTTGAATCACTCTTTTCAAGATGATGATGATTGTTACGATGCGATGAAGAAAATCAAGTGAAGTGAACAAATGAACGCCATGAAATGAAGGTATAAAGGGCACGGCTTCAATGCATATTATATTTTGTTGATGGTGATGGCGCACTAGTCTATTTGTTGGAGCGACGCAATGAGACTTTTTTGTGTATTTTTATATCTTTACGGTCTTGAACAATCAGTATGCTTGAATAGCTACTGGAGATGCGGTGGCAGCATCAGCAATTCGTTTTAGGAAGCAAAAAATAGAATTTTGTTTCTGAGACTTTAAGTTGATAGATAGTCTATAGTTGTAGCACAGTATAGGTAAAAAGGAATGAGATGTACACTCTTGTGGTTTTTAGCTTATTATTGCGTGCTTATCAGATATTGAGGACGGAGAAGAAAAAGAAGCAGTCCACCACCACCAAGCCCCTCTTATAATTCATCTTCAGGCTTTTCACGTTTCATTTGGTTTTGTGTGGCATAGCTGGTCCAGCCAAAAACGAAAACCACTGTGCCAAGATTTTTTTTTTTCTTGTTGTTTAGGACATAATACATAAAAGCAACAATTGAAGCTGCCATTCTCATTATTCAGAGATTATTATAATAACATTATTATTATTACTTATTATATGTATGCCTCTTGTAATAAACATAATGATGTTCAAAAGAGATATAGACTGTTTTACAATCATGCCACCAAAAAAGGGATGAAGCACATATATTGCTGTATAGAGATGTAACCGTGTCTGTCATTATATTATTCCGTATACGTCCATTTATCTACGATAAGATGAATTATTTCGATAATACCATCTTGATTTGATCTGATTCTTTCTCATTTTTTGCTGGTTTTTTATAGAGAAAAAAAATGGATTGATAGCCCAAAGAATTTTTTGACAATTACTGGCACATACTTGAATAAACACACATACAAAAAAGTTTTAGATTTTTGATTACGTGAAAAGTAATCTTCATTTAATTTGATTGGATGTAATGCAATGTTAGATAAAAAATTGAAATGGTTGTAGAAGTTATAGAAGTGGTTGTTTGGACTATTTTATCAAATTTATTTTGCATTTTTTTTATTAAATGAGAACTCATGGAGTGACAGTGTGGTCTATTTTTTGTGCCATGCTGTTTGCCTCTACTTGGAAAGTAGCAACAGTCTACAGTAGCAACTTTGATTTTTCATTTCATTTTCGCATTATTGTAATTTTTTATTGCTGCACAGGTGTATGTACTTTTAATTTTCAAGGTTATAATACTTTTGACATGCAAGCGAGCTAATCACGAAATGGTCTATGGCCATTATAATATAGGGTTTCTACTACAATAATACGGTCATGACTGATGATGATAACTTCTATTGTCGTAATTCATTATAAAAAATTATTGAATAAGAAAGCAAACAACGTTGCACTGACGGTGGCGCGCTGCGCTGCGACTTTGCCACTGCTGCTGTGCAACTGTGCAGATGATAATGATTGGTCTGCTACGCTTGGCTAAGACACAATAACAAGAAAAAATACAAAATAATCAACTAGGGTACATGGGACAAACAATGTAAAAATGCAAATAATCATAATAGGTAATATTTATTTCTATTTGGGTGATCACCTGCCCGACCGTGTGTAGTGGCAAGCGTCGTTTTTTGGTCAAGTTTGATTACTTCAGCTCTGCTAAGTAAAATGCATCAACTCTTGCTACAAACGATATTGTCCATTGTCCAGCCAGCTTGATATTGGGGACGCGCTTATTGTAATGAAAAAGAAGACATGATGAACGAACTAAGAAATAGGTGTGTACACTTTTGACTTTGATGGGACAACTAATTATTACAAGATGAGTTATCTGTCGTATTCTCATCTTCTGTCGGGCACTGGTTTACTTTCCGTCAGTCTTGTTTTTGCTTATTTGCTGAATTTTTGTATAAGCACTTTTGCAAGCATAAATGTAATCAAGTAGACATTTCACGAGACAAGAAGAAAACATGCTTGAAATCAAACTAACTGGTGAAGTAGCAAACACCACATTTTTGAATATTATGCTTGATACAATATCTGCTTTTAGCCGAGAAAAAAAACTAGCTAATTTTTATGTTACACTGCTTCTCATATAAAGCGTCATCATGTCATAACCATGATTGCGATTTATTTGATCCCTTTATTCTTGATATTTTTTGCAGTTTTTTTCACCATTTCATTCCTTTTTTTCGAGCAAGTATGAAGTGTGTTATTCCTGAATTATGATTATGATAATCATTTCGGTTATTTACAGTGATTATTGTAATGTTGACGATTATAATGACTAGGCGCACTTGTAAAAAATGAATCTAATTCAATGAAACAAGAAAAAAAACATTAATTTTTCCGTACCTTTGCCAAATGTCGACTTGATTTCTGTCCCATCCTGCCACGCTCCAAGGGCTGATGCCATGCTCATGAAAAGTAGGACCAGCTCCATTTTCATTTCATCAATTTTTCACTCTTCTTCTTCAAAATAAAAGATAACCTTCTTCTCTCACAGCAATACTCCTTGTCCTACACTTTTGCTGCTGTGCATGCGTCAATTCAATTTTTTCAGGGTGTCTGCTTAAATTACAAAGCTATTATCAATCCATATAATGTTCTTCATAAATCCCTCCATCATCTGCACAACAGACCAGACCGTCGTTTGTTTGTCCTCAAATCATTAAAGACTCGCAATGTAGTAGAATCCAAGCTCGGTCTTAATAATCCCATTAACTGTAAACAAAAAAAAGACAACAATTTCTTAAATGATTTATGTGCCAAAACACTTGTGTTATTTCATACACATCATACAAAAGCTACAGAGACACACAAATTATTGAACATCAAGGCTGATAATCATTCATAAGGCTTTCACGCGTGCTTATTTTTTTCGCTCGCACAAAAACTGATAATAGCTTGAATGAGTTTAGTTTTTTTGAAATTCTTTTCAGGATAATGATGATGATAAGTACAAGTAAATGAATTTTAAATGCTTGGTTTTTTCCTTGAAGCAGTTTTAAATGCTAACAAATTTTTATTATTTTTTCCTGTCTAGTTCCCTTTACGTAGTAGTAGCAGTAGTAGTAGTTAAAGAACAAGTAATTTGTCATAATCTGTAATCACCCAAAGACAAGGGCACCTGAAGAAAAACTACCATTATTTTTTTTTATCCCAAAACGATTCCCGTAACTCACATCTTGTTATATTGAATAGTAAAGAAAATTAAATACATGAAATAAATACCTATTCAATTATATGTGCTTGTGCTTGCTTTTTATGATGATGGTCCTTGATTACTAAAATAATAATCATAAATAATGCGTGTTCAAGTAAAAAATGTGAGTAGAGTTTGGTAATGAATGAATGAATGATTCTATTCAATTTAGTAAAGAGCAAAGAGACGAAGAAGAGAGAAAACAGAAGCATTTGAGAAGTGAGGGGCATGAGCCCTTAAGCATTCATTCATCATCATCATCGTGATCATTGTCCACAATATTGTCAAATAATAATAGTCATGAAAAATGAACAAGGTTAACAATATTACGGCGACGACATCAGCAATAGCAGCAGTGCCATCAAAAGACGGCATGCAATCACGGAGCAAAAAGAAAGGAAAATATAACAAACCTATTAGATATAAAAAAAGTCTACTTGCATAATTCGTGTTGAAAAGTTTCAATAATAATTTTAAATACAACAAGAGAATAGTCAAATGATGATGAAGACAAGCAAGTAGGTACTGATTAAGGAGAATATAACAATTCAAGTCCACCACCACAAGTAATAATAATCATAATGAAAAAAAGTTTATCATAATTAGTTGGAACCAAGACGGGGAGATTCATCATGGCCTTATTAATTTCCTCTTTCTTCTAGACAGGTAGGAATTCTTCTGCTGATGCTTTTGATTGTTGGTGATGATGGTAAGAGATGTTAACATGCATGGCTTACATCAGCGCAGTATATAGTGGCTTGTTTGACTTTGAAACATTTTGCTAACTAATAAATTTTCTCATCAATAAAGAAAATGTGACAGTGCGCGGCCAGAAACGATTGCAATTCTTCACGATTTTTATAACATGCGAAGAGTAATTGTTCCCATCTCATTAAAAAGTCAAACGAGATATCAGAGAACTATGCAAAGAGACTGAAGTCGGAAAAGTGAAATGAATTGGATGATGATGATAAAGCGATGGAAGGAAGAGTAATCTTCATGTCATGAAGCGTAATGCTCATTAATTTGACGATGATAATCAAGGTAAACATTTTGTATGTTTTTTTAATATTCACCACGTAATTTTATTGAGTACTGCAGTAATAGTGCGTGAAAACAAAGAAATTAAAAACCCTTGATTTTGTAGGAATTCACTAAAAAAGCTAATAAATTATAGAAGTTTTTCTTTTCAAGAAAAAAAAATCAAAATTATTTCACATGACGGCAAAAATTTATTAATGAATAGACAATTATACAGACACAAAAAAAGCAAAAAAATGTGGATGAAACAATTTTATGGAATAATTGGAATGTCTGCTGCTGAAGAGAAGAACATGAAAAAGATCCTTCGACTAAACTTGGTATTCATTATTCTCGCATTACTTTTTTTTCTTCCTAGCACAGATTCTGTAACCGGTAATAATAAAAGATGAATCGTCTATCTACATTATTACCATCGTATGCTAGTTGCATATAATATGGGCATAGATAATAAATAGATAGAATATAGCACCATCGTCATAATATTTAATCACGGCAAATTTGACCCTGACGCAGCAGAAAGAAATTGAAAGTAGTAGTTCTGTTTTGTTATATAGTTTCTTATTATGACTACGGCTACACCTTGTTTGAAGTACTTAAAGCTTGCATTTAACAGTTTTTTTTTGCAGAGAGAAGGAAAAACCTTGCCTTTAATAATTTCTGCTTGCTTTTATTATCCATATTATTAACTACTATGTCTTCATCTTTTATTTCTTCCCAATTCCCAATCGCATAAAACTTATACCCCACCAAGCAAAGCGATAGTAGGTATGCATATTATGTCTGTTGGGTAACACTGAAAAGTAATCATCATAAAAAAATTTAAGTTCTTTAAGATGTTTTATACTTTTTTAACCACAATTTTGAACGCATTGAATGAAGCATGCATAAAGGCAGGTAGTGTGCAATATTTGGTTAAAATGCTATAGATTGTTAGACACATAAAAACTTTTTATCCACTGACTTTAGGGTGAAATGCTCAAATAAAAAATGTTCTAAAAGCGATGAAAAGTATCTCCTTTTATGACCAATGCAATAATAATGGTTATGGTAGTGACTAGACTGGTAAGAGAACAGGCTATCAACGTTTTTATGGAAGATTACATGACACTGCATCCTTTGCGTTTGCACAAACAGACAAAGTGGCAAGTAAACACGTTCTTCGTCATCGCCATCATCATCATCATCATCACTACCAACAATATCAGGATTGTGTTGTGAATTTTTTCCTTTTCTGTTTGAGAACAAAATGTACAATATGATAATTAGCAGTAATTTTCATGTTTTTTTGTTAGCATCTGCAATAACAGAAGATAAAAATGCAATGGAAATTTGATATAATTTGCTGCAGATTAAAACGCAGGCAGGCAGACATGGGAATAATGATAACATGTAATGCAAGCAGAGTGGCGTTTTGTTTGTTTTTGTAAGTGAGGCTGAAAATAATAGCTGTGCTTGTGTTTTCTGTCGTTGTCATTGTTGAGTGTCATGTCATTCTATTAAAATATTTGTGCAGTTTTTACCATCCAGTTCTTTTTTTAGTTTGAGCGTTGTTGTAATAATATATGTCGCGTGTGTAGAAGTAACCTTTCAACACCTTGTCATCATTTCCATTACCGTTGATGCGTTTCATTCTCGAGAAAAATGCAATGAATGATGATCAAATTAACATTAAAGTAATTTTATTTTTGTTCAGCGTAGCACTAAAAATTTGGGTAATAAATCTTTCAGCATTTTTCAATACCATGTCAGCGGATTATGCATAATTTTTCCGAGTTGGGTTTTCCTCGTTCCATAAATTTGGTGTAGGAGTACTTATTTTTGTTGTCCAAAAATTGTCTAAAATTGCTCATGTCATGAGATTGACTTGCATGTTGCTCGTGTCTTGTTGAATTTTGTTGACTTTAATGGCAAATGGCTACAATAATGGTGACGGGCAGAGTAGAATAATATGGTTGGCTAAACGAATGAAACTAAATCACATACCAGCAGCAGCCTGCTTGCCAAGCAAGAAAATGATAATGATAGTTTTTTTTTTGTATGAATCCCTGCCTGCTTGCCGCTCAATGAATTAACCAATTTTCGGAGCAAACAACCATACATGCTTTTTTTTAATCTCAGACCCAAACCCAGCCCAACAATTTGGGATTTTACACGGATTTTGTCACTCACAAACACGCTCTCTACACACATACGACTCAGACAAAATGGGAAGCGGAGCGGCAGCCGACTATTAAAACGCATATTACATGTAAAGTAAACCGCGATACTTACGGATGCGGCTTATTTTTCTCTTCCAACATCATAATCATGCCCTTTTCAGATCTCGTAAAGTCAATCACTACAAAAAGCGCATATATGTGAAAAGGACAATGTATTTACTGATAGGATTCTCTAATCTTTTCCGGCTCACGGATTCACATTCACTCCAAAATACTACATTATTAAGCCCCTTTAATTTTGTATTTGTGTGTGTGTGTGTCATACTCTGCGTGAATCTATTTTTGTTGTGTTTACTACTACTACCCTATTACCCATCCACGCCCTTCCGCTGCCGTCTACAATGTGTCCTTCTCTCTGAGCACTCTCGAACAAAAGTATGTGTTGCTGCACAGTACCATTTTTACCCTTTTTCAACTTCCATTTAAGCTAGTTTTCCTGTTCAATGTGCGTTTTAATGAGTGTGTGTACATCTAACATTTTTCTGCAAGCGCTCGTGTGTTTACTGCAAATAAAAACTAATAATAATAATAACTGTATCTACTCTCATCTTTTCCTGTTGCGTTCTATAATAATAATGATGAGGGAATAAATTTGCAATATAATAGGTACACTTTGTAATATTTTGTCACATTGCCTATTCATAGGTACAAAAGCTATTTTATATACACAAAAGATGCAATCTGCTAACCTATTTGATTCTAATTATATATTAGATAACGTTTCCGTACTACATTCATATAGTATGTTGGATAAACATAAAAGGCTAAATGCTTTTGTATCGTGTTACAATTTTTATCATCCGCAACTACTTGATCTCGATTTTTTTACCGTGTCGTATTTCTACTCGTGTATTAGGAAGTTTTAAAATCATTTTTCATAACGCCTTATTGCATGCAAACTATTCCGTTTCTGTCACTTTATTAATCTGAATCTTTGATCTAATCAATAAAATTGGTATGTGGTTGTAAACTATAAATTTACTTTGGGATAATATGCAACCTCTTTTAACAGCGCATGTTCATCATCATCATCATGATCAAACATAACACTTTGACATTTTTCTTGACTTTCCACTTTCAACATTTTTTTTTCAATCAGCAGCAGAAGCCGCCACACAAGTATATACAGCCACCATCACTCATGCTCTAAACTTTCATTTCCCTTTTGCAAATTTAAAACTATTGATTTTAAATTTAAAAGAGGGGAAACAGTAGCGGTAATAACTCTACTTTTGCGCATGCACTTCATCCGCGCATTTGTTTTGTGTGTAACGTCGCCTGTCAAACGACTGTTTTACTACAAGCAATGTTTACTTCTTTGATTGCAATAATGATAATGTTTGTCGTGGTAAATCTCTATTAAAAATCCTCAAGGAAGGGTCATAAATAAAGATTTTGTTGCACACACCTCGTCAATAAACTACATTGGATGCATAAACATTACTTTGGTAAATGAATATCCAAATGTATTTTTAAAGCATTTTCGAATCCTGCGTTGTAAATAAGTACATCATTGCATAACCAACTTTTCTTATCACTATTTTTTTCTCATGACATGCCCATAGGTCTGGGTCTGGCTGGTCAGTTCAAAAGTAATCTATTTCACCTCACAGCATAACACCAAAAGAATGAAAGAAAAGTCAAGAATGTAGAGCCACTTGATTTGTTTGCATTTTACTATGCTGCTGGTGCGGTTCCTTCTTTTCAAACCAATTAGCTTACCTGTCCCCTCTACCCCTCCTCGTTCATTCAATCCTCGTTCTAAAAGTACAGACATAATGTGAGCTTCCTTCCACTTCACGCATAAAATTTGCAAGTTCACAAGTGACCACTTTAATACTGCAAGTGTATAATAAACTGAGCACTTCAGCAACAAGAAAAAAAACCCGTTATCTTAATGCTGTTCAGCTACTATTTTTGAATTTATTTTTTTATCGATCATCGATTACTTGCTTCTTGGATTACTTTGTATCAAGTCATCTCGATAAAAATTGAAAATTATCAATCTCGCTTTCTTATTTGCATTGCAAATTTATGTCTTTGGGCCTATTTATCTAATATCTATTAACTTTCATTCATTATTGCATAAATGTTGTAGACAACAGCAAATTTTAATGTATCCCTTTACTTCATTTGATTGTCATCATGTCATTTTGGCAATTACTGCATACATGCATGGACGCATCAACTGCTTCATAAAAAATAAAAGTGTTTCACTACAAAAGGCATCAAAAAGTGATTTTTTTTCAATCAGTATGCAAATCAGGTACATTTGATACTTTTATATTATTGCCATCGGGGTGGTTCTCTACAGGTTAGTAATTATTCTTATAGTAATGTTCAGTACGAATGTTGTCGGGAGGATGGAAATGAACGAGGTGGAGTTGTTGTAGTTGTTGCAGTACAGAACACCTTCATTCATTTACAAAAGTCGACAGTGAGATTTTCTCTGTATAATTAAAGCAAGTGAGAGAGAGAAAAGATGTCACATCAACATCCAAGTTTTATAGTGTGGTGTATGTTGTAATGGAAGAAATGAAGAACTGATGTGACACGTTGATGATGATATGACACTTTTTGTTGCTCAAGACTTGATCTATGAATAAAAAAAATTCTTTATCGCCTATTCAATACACGGATGGATGGCCCATCATACTGTAATCGTAGACATCATCATCATTATGAATGATATTATATGATGTGATATGGTTTCACCCTTAAACGAAATCTCAACTGGCCTGGCATTATATTCAAATTTAATGTCAACTCAAGTCATAAAATTGCAATCAAGCAATTAAAATGACCAGAGAGAGACCAAGAGACACAGAAAATGAATGAATGAAAGATAATGCAAATAGCAATTACCATTGCCATTATTGTCATTGTTGTGTCGGACGGAGCTGGGCTTACAATCATGCTTTTTTTATGCTAATGCAACGTCACTTTTGTTGCTGTTGGCTTGACTGACCATTTGAAATGGTTGAATTGAATGGGATATATGTAAGTATTAATGTGTGTGTATTTCATTACATTAGTGATAATCATATGCGAAAAAAAAGACAAAGTATTGAATAGATTGGAATAGAAAAGGTAGAAAAGTAAAGGATGAACAATAAAAAAATACAAAGTAATAAGCAGTTTGATAATACTCGGCACATAAAAATATATGTTACCAGTTCCCTTACAGGGATGATGATTATCATCACCATCATCATCGTCATTATACAGTCGTACATTGTCGTAGCAGTAAAACTTTTTCAAAAGTAAACAGAGAGTAATAATAGTAAGAGAGGGAGAGAGAGTAAAAAAGGGTGACATGGTGGTACAAAAAAGTAGGTGGGACGCCAGCACCACGATAACAAAACCACAGGTTAAATGACTTAACTAGCTTGACAATGGGTTTTTGAATGAGCAAAGTGTTTATTTGCATAGATATAGGATTTAGTGTAATACAAAGTATTTAGGATAGTTTACTACTTTGTTTTCATGCTACTTTTACATCACGAGGAAAATAGATGCCATATTATGAGTCATGTGTACGAAGGCGACAAGTGAACTAAAAATAAAAGAACTTTTATTTTTTAGCATTGTTATCGATAGTGAGATTCTGATGGAAATTTAAGCTTTGAGTGAGGATTCAAGTGTTTGTATCCGAGAGATGTCATTTAAACTCAAGAAGAGGATGCAACCTCTTCTTTAGCCGTCGATCTATGGATTGTCTTGAGAAGATGACAATAATATTGAGAAAATGAATGGCGGAAAAAGAAGGATTTTTTAACAATGCCACTTTAAATGTCTTAAATAAGGTATTGAGTAATAAAATACGAAGAATTGAAAAGGAAATTCAAATAATCCTGAAAGCAAAAACTATCGCTATTAAACTATTTATTGTGTTTGTTACGTGAACTGCATACAAAAGTAGAAGGAGGAGGAATATAATATTTTAATTTAGGAGAACACCCAGCACTGGCCCGACCGATACTCATTAAATAAGACTGACTGTCTGTCTGTCTATCTGCATTATTATCAATTTTACGATGTCAGCAACCTAAAGGTTGCTAAATTATTCGGAGAATTTGTCATAAAAATTTGACCAATTAACACCGCCTACAGCCCTTGGGCAACTTTTTTGTTGTGCGTTTGCTTGAGTTAATTAAAGCTTAAAAATGGAGATATACACAAAAATAATATTTTTTTTTCAAATCCAAATAACATGCAGTGTTAACGATGTAACTTGTTTTTGTTTTCTAGCTGTCTGGACAGAAACATGATGACATGAGCAGAAAATGAACGAACAAGTCTCAAATCATAATAATCATCAGACAAGTCGACCTCCCCAATTTACGATCTTTTTGTGAATGTTTTTTCCTTCTTGAAAAAATAAAATAAAGTTTTACGATTTTCCAAGTTCAATAATTTCTTGAAATCAATGAGTTTTCATCAACCTCGTAAACCACGACAAGATAATAAATATTCATAACTACACACGTAATGTGTATGTATGAATGCAATATTCTTATTATTATTATGCATGTCTGCAAACGGGCAGAGTGCGAGAAGCTAGGTCATCATAAGCATCATCATCATCATCATCGCTATTATCTTGATATCGTTTTCATTCAATAATATTGTTGTAGTGAGTAGTAGAGTCAAATCTCAGAGAACGCTGCTGCTGTTGATGATGTTGCAGTGATCCCAATGCATATCTTTAGGCAAACAGCAGTATTTTTGCCTTCGGGGAGGTAACTCGACAAAATCTTACAACTTTAACTCAATTAAAACATTTTTCTCTACAATTTGAGCATTTGATAAACTAAATGTGCATTTACAATTTACATAAATAATATGTAGTCACGGCCAGTCATGCAGTCTCGTTCTTGATTCAGCTATGTTGCTGCTAGCTGCTAGTGGCAATCAGTATAGGTATGTGTGATTGGTGTTCATCATTATCATCATTGAAATATCATATCATCACATCATATCATCGCTTAAAGTGCCAATCGTCATTATCAATAACTGCCTAACAAATTCTCTTTTTTTTCTCTCAAAAATTCAATAATTTCCCATAAAATATTCATACAATGTAGTAGTAGTATGCACAATTTAATTCCTAGACTGGTTTGACTGTACGTAAGTAATTCTCTCTGGGAATGAGAAAGAAGGAAGATCTTGACCGTGTGGTGTGGCAATGTTTACCTGCCCATTATCATGACCTGTTGTTGAAGATGCTGTTGTTGCATTTACTACGTTTTTTTTTGCCAGAGAGATTTACTATATGACCATTTGGCGGAATATTGTTGACTGGTGACTACTGTCGTAGTGCAGTTCATATCAACCCAAGTTAGTGGTGTCAACTGACATCGACATCATTGTATTCTCTGCGTGCTTACCCTCATCATCATCACTGACTGACTTTTATACAGTGCGTATTATGCACACATTTTAAATAATCAAACCATATAATAAGTTAAACTATAAGGTGATCTTTATTGTTACTTTTTTGGCACCCTTCATTTGCACAGTAACCAATACCTAATCGTCAAATGCTCGTATATGGTTATTCCTCATCAATTTTCAGCAGTTAAGTGAAGCCGAGTCGAAAAGTTTGTTTGGATGCATTCTACAAGCGAAAGAGTCACAGTCGGAGAGTCATTTATTATTGCCGTCATCATCGCCATTATGCACATGGTTTGTTTTACTTAACTGCATACATACTAAACTGCTACGATAAGTTATTATTATGGCTCAGTCAGTAAAGTATTACCCACTTCTTGTTCGCTTCTCATTACTTTTTGTGTTGTAGAGTTGCTGCGAAATGGGCGTAACATAATTTTTTCTGGTTTAACGGTACACTCAGCCAATATAGCTCTACCTTTACTCATTACGGATTATTGCTTTTTCGTCACCGCGCCATACATACAAACTCACACATTTTCTCTTCAATCTTTAACGAAAGTCTTTTCAAAGTCAGTCAGCCTTCAATTTCAATCGATAATGGTCATGATGAAGATGAATTTGAAAACGGAACCGGAGGTGCTCGCACATTGTCATAAAATGCATCTTATTTGTATTTTTAAAATGATTTTTGTTACTTTTTTGTTGAAATTAATAGTTTTACTGGCTTTTTCATGATTAACATTCTGATTGAATTTTCCATATTTTTTAAGCCTCCCTCGTCTCGTCTGCAGTCTACAGATTTCTTTTTTTATTTGACCTTGTGCTGATGAAAAGGTTGGCGCAAAAACAAGTAGGCAAACAACTTATTTTGAATGTTCGACACCAGCTAGTGACGAACGTCATCATAAATATCGGTAGGTAGGTCGTCGGTCACTTTTGCTCTTTATCCTTTTCAACACACATACACGACATCAGCTTTTGATGTGACTTTGAAAAGGATTGTCTTAATAATTTTTGTTTGTTTGGTTGTCTTATTATTACACACGCACATTGCTCATTATCATTATCCTGTCGTTAAATTATATTTTTTTATGAGTTTTACGATTGCAATATTCGTCTTCTGTGTAATCCTTCTTACCTTAAAAGTAAAAACGCTATCATCTTTTTACTTTTTAAGTCAACTGCCAAACTGCGCATATCCTATTAAGCTATTTAGGATTCTGTCAAAACTACGGAAAATGAGCAACTATTATTTACAAACAAGAGGACATTCTTTAGACGTTATACCACTGCGAAAGCCAATAAAAATGCTAACTCAGGTAGCAACTACCAACGACAGTAAAAGGTCTGAAGTTAATTTAGTGAGATGGATAATAAGGCAGATGACAATGAAGATGATTGGATTATATCGTGCTTAACAGCAATTCTTATAATTTCAGCAAGCAGCGGTAACTAAATTCATCTTAAAAAAGCAACTTTCTCAAATTTTCATAACCGCTTTATAATATGTAATTTTAAAATAATATAATATTAAAAATTAATTTTAATAATATAATTTGACTTGTCTTTTTATCGCTGGCTTCTTTACATGAAAAAAATGAAAAGTGATATGACATGAAAAGAGCCATTTATTTTCATCATTTGTCAGACAAGCATATTATAATAATAATCTCCTTCAACTTTGAACCTTTTCCTTCTACTCCTGTTGATTGCTAAATTGCATTATTGTTGTTAGCGTAGTTTCTTGTCAATTGTTGTAATTACTTTGTGTTTACTTTGTAGCACAGAATAAGTAATTGTTTTGTCACAAAACTCGCAAAATCGATTCAATACAATTCCACTCTCTATATGCTGATGATGAGGACGATAAAAACAGGGGGGAAAATGACGGCTGCGTTTAGTGAAATGAAATACTAGCAAATGCGGTGTGGGAATCGAAATCAACAATTCAATGAAAGAAGGAAGAGGTAACAATGCCTCTACAAGATTTTCCAAACAAACTGCAACAATTGGCTCAGAAGATTATAAATTTTTTTCTCACAAGAAGAAAGTTACATCTTGAATTGTAACATGTTTTGAAGCTGTACGGTACAACAATAGAAATGCTGCGTTCTTTTCTTCTCCTTCTGTTATATGTTCTCTTTAGCTCACACGGTTAGGTCTAACGAACAAAAAGAAAAGCTTTTTCCATCTTTCAAGATTTCCTGTTTTACACTTAAAAGATTTCTTTGGAAGAATCATCTTTTATTTTGATGCAAGTTAAAAACTCAAATTATGTGTGTTACTTACTCTGTTACAAAATCCCATTACATATATATCTATACTGTGTCTGCACAATGAGGCGTTTACAATACAGCACAGAAGACTTTTTGGTTTGAGTGTTGGAGCATCAGTAAAGATTTTTGACGAGTGAGAGCATCAGTGAACCTCTAAAACTGTATTTTTTTCTGTCAACCATGCAGTTGCGTGATGCAATGAAAATAATGATAATGTTAATGTTCTACTCCCCCAATGCCCTCTTCTAGTTCTCATTTATACTCAGCATCAAATGTAGTATTTTGTGCATGATCTTGTTTCTTTTGGGATGCGTATATACAAAGATGGTTTTCTTTAATATCATCTTACAAATGTTTCACAAAACAGTATTCTGTTTGTCTATATACACTTTGGTTATACATTATATCCAAGTCCATTTACAACGCGTCTTGTATGTAGAGAAACCATCTCCAGAAAAATAAAATAAAAAATAATAAGGAGGAACAACCCAAATTTTCAAACTGTTTCTGAAGCTAGACACAAAATGTACTGATGCTGCTTTTTGTTTCTACTCAAAATTAGGTTTCCTTTTTTCAGGCTTGTGGCTTTGCTAGTAAATTTAACAGCAGGCGCATTTTCATCGTCCGGGAAGATTTTACAAGTAAACAACAGAAACGGTTGTATGATTTTTTCTTCTTCACATTTAGCCAATATATGTATATGGCTGTAAATAGAGTATGAAGGAAGATGCCTCAACCATAAGAAAGTTAGTTATACAGTAGCACATCAAATTTTCATCAGCAGGAGCGTATAATCCTTATTTTCAGATTTTTCTTCCATTTGTTCCCCATGAAATCAGATAGCTTTAGAGTAGTACTGATTGAAAAGTAGCTATAAAGAAAAGCTTTTCTGTTTTTCTTCATATTGTTGCTTAAATTTTAAACTTAAACAATAATACCTACATACCTATATAAGCGCTATATGCCTTAACATTCTGCATATTATATACATGGAACACACGCCTGTTCGTCATATCCATCATCTACCCAACAGACCCGCCGTACATCTATCAATATCTTCCCTTGTCCCAACCCTGCCAAATAAAAACCATAAGTTGTGGGGTGATGTACTTGGGGTCATACAAATACCTTACCATATGGAGGATGGTTGCCTTTCCTCTTTTACCTTCATATTACGCTGTTTTTCTAAAGTTGTAAATTACAAATGAAAGAAAATGCATAAAAGTTGTCGGACGAGGGAGGAGGGCTTCAATTTACAGTAACCTTTTCCCAGTTTTCCCTCTCCAAGAAGGAAGGGTAGAGCTAGTGCTATATTATGGTGTTATATAAAACCTGAGATGAAGCCAGAGGTAATGGTAATTTTTGTAACATAGTTTTTAAAATTTACGCTTGAACTACACATAGATATACTACATACAATACATGAAGCAAAAATGATAATTATATTCCCGAATCCGGGCGGGCTTCAATTCTTATTAAAATCAACCTTCATCATAATCTTCCGACTGGCCTCTATATAGGTACTCGCTGTAGCAAAAAGAAAATTTGTCATAGCTGAAGCTGCGAAATACAGCTGTATGCGTTCACTTTACAGCCAATTTATGCTCTACTGATTTTATTTTTATTTTTGCACGCCATCAACATTTCGAACAAGTCAATGTCAACTTCAAGCATGAAAATTCACGCGTATGTGACCGTTCATCTGAGAGATGCTCAGATGTAAACTTTGGTTCGTTCGCAAGGAAAGCTCAAAGAGAGAGGCAGAAGAGCAAAAGCGCTAATATAATTATGATAATTATTATGATGATGACTATGACTGCTCTCTCCCAAATACACACATGTTCAAAGTGAAAGAAATCAGTGATGCATAATAAAGTTGTTCTTGAATATAATTTTGCCAATTGCAATAAAAATTGCTAATGTTTTCAGCTCGGTAAACTACTCCATCTTCTCCACACTCTTTTACATGTGTACTAGCACCAGCATCATCTCAATAACCGCTACTCGATGGCCCTAAAGGGAATTTAAAATAACTATAATTTCGCCTTTTCTCGCTCTCTCTCTCTGGCACTTTATTTTCTTGGGCACAACCTCACACATCATATCCTCCTTCTTCTAGAGAAATTAAAAACAGGGCATGGGCATTTCAAGTATGCACATTTTTTTCATGTGTGAAGAAGGCGAAACGATTACCATCATCAATTCCACATCATCACTACCACCACCAAATACAAGAGAATTTTAAATATCTATAACAATATGCCGAAGGAATATGCATTATTACATGCCAACTAACCGCTACACATTTTGGTATATCACCACCGCCATCATTGCAACCGTCGCCTTTTCATTTGACAGGTAGCTAAAGACGCAAAGTCAGGTTAAGGTAATAGCACATTTATGATTGCTAGTTTCAAAAAAATACTTTTTGTCCTCTTGAGAAGACCCCATACGTTGTATTGTATTATCTACTTATTGTTTACCAAGTTTCCCTATAACCAACACCATATTGTATTCATTCTACCCATCATGCTATTTTCCTTATTGTCGCCTGTGTGTTCGTCACCTTTCTTCCACTCGTCGTCAGTAACTTGAGTGACTGTGACTTCTTGAGGCGACGGCAAGTGGTAAAAAAATGATGAACTTACTTTAGATTGCCTGAGAGTGAAAGATGCTGAAAAAAAATTAAAGCAAGTAAGTCAAGCCACTGTCGTCATCATTATAATAGTTAAACGAGCAGGCCAAGCAGGTGATCACCTTCAAAAATGGTCATGTTCAATCTTTAACTAATAATCTTGAGCTCTCTCTCTCCCTCTCCCTCAATAATACTGCCGTTTTCCGCTATTATTTTCCTATTTGCCTAAAATCTATACTGCATATGTACGTACAAACTTTTGCCTTTGGGATACTGCAAACTGCAAAGTTTTACTGATAAAATGTTGATTAACTGAAAACACCACACCATTGTTATCAAATGTACGACTTTTTCCTTCCTAAGGCGAGCCTCTTGTCGATCTTCTTCCCCTGAATAATATCTCTCTCTCTCTCTCTCGCAAGTCAGTCAGTTAGTGGAACTTATTGGTAAACTGGGGGTAGTCTGGTGTTAGATCGGATGATGATGACTTTTTTGCCATCAATCACAATCACCTTTTTCAATACCTTCTTTTCTTCCTCTTCTCTTTTTAAAAAGAAGTTAACGATGATCATGATGATGGTGTGATGATGATTACGATGACAGAGGAAAGATATATGAATAAGGCGAGACNCAGAGGAAAGATATATGAATAAGGCGAGACGAAAAGAAAATCCAAAGTAAAAAATGGCCATTATTTTGCCTGCATCTACAAACATCATCACTACCATCATCATTATTTCGATCCCTACTGCTTTTGCTTTTAACTTCTTCGTCTTCTTCCCCTATTGTTATACTGCTCAGATAATAATGAATGAAATAAATGACAATTGCCAACAAATAATCCTGAAAATTTCTGCAATGTAATCGCCAAACCAGGAGTTAGAGTTTATTTATTTGCTTTTTTAAATTTATTGCCCTCTCTTGTTATTTTTATTATTAACGATGAGTGATATTCCCTCGATATGCCTGTTTGCACAGCGAGCAGGCAGATGAGATGAATCATGGCCTTGATGATTATACCTGTGTGCCAATACAATGGTCTGCTGTTCTTCTTCAGCTCTGTATCATTTTGATCTGTCTTCACGAAACATAATGCTAATGATGATGATGATCGTTTTCTCTTTCTCTTCTTCATATTCTCCTTCTCCACCTTTTATTATAGGTTAACTGAATTTGCCAGCATTGATAACATTTAGTTACATACTCACTTTGCTAATGATTTACAAAACTGACAAAGTCACAAATCACCTCCTCGCCACCATCGCACTAGACAAAATTAAAGATCGACACTTTTTTAGTTGAACGTATACATTGTATCAAGCTTCATTATCATTCGCAGCCGCAGCAATAATCATCAAAAGAATAGCTTGTGATAATGCTAATCAACTAGTCCATTCCATTTGTAGTGTCGTTTCCAAAAAAGGCAAATGGGGCTAATTTATTGATCTTTGGTGAAATATTCGCTGGACTGCGAGATAATGACAATGAAATGAAAAAAAATCAAGGATTGCCACTTGCCATTCAAATATATATTATATTGTATATTTATATACAAATATCCAAAGTGTCAAAAAATGCTGCCGGTGTAATAACCATTGAAAGAACTTTTGAAAGTTTGTTGTTACAAAACCGAAATTAAACTGGATATTTATGGATATTGCTCCTGGTTTGATGCTGTAATCTTAAAATTGTCCGCCCACTTTGCTCACCAGAACAGACACCAGACAAATAGCCGTGTATAAAACCAGGCAAAATATATTTAAATCAGTTTTTTTATAAAAAAACAAAGATTGAAATCGTATCAAACAAAAATCAAAAGAGAGAGAGAGAGAGTGAAACGGACTATCACATTTGATTTTGTAAAAGTGGTTGAAATTCGTTTTCATTTCATTTTAACATTTTAATGGAATTTTTACTGCCTCACATTACGAAAAAAATGCCTTCCAGCAGTACATGACATGAGTGTCACGTAAAATATAAATTTCAAGGAAAATGTGTACAAGTTCATAAAATGATAAAATTCCTTTGAAAAATAGATTTATTTTCAAGGTTTTTACAAACATGAAATGTAAGTCTATACCTTTTTCCTTCTCATATTTTACTGCTTGTATTATTAGCATCAAGCTTGTTGTGCAATGATAGAAGAGCATGTATACCCACCTGTTCAGTTAACAATCATTGCATTTTTTAGGTTACCAAATAAGCTTGTCAGATAGTTAGATTTCATTTAATTTTTATCTAACACCATCACTCAACCTTGCTTTAAAATGAAACACTAGCTCTCGCTTAAGTAATCCCATAACTTGTCTTCCCAATGACCCATATATCATTTGCATTTTTTTCTCAGAGACAATAAACCTTACAAACTTTTTTATCGGAAGGGAGAGGGGATTTTGAAAATGTCTAAACACACACTGCAAATCACAACACTACATCGAAATGAAAATGACATAATGATAAGAATGCGATAAAGTACCTTTCCTTAGGCTGGGATAAAAAAGGTGCATAACAGGTAAGGTATGCATACTTTGGGTCTCTGCAGTTTAAAAATTTTATTTTGACCATTCATCATGCTGGTAATAGGATCACGACTCGGCGATTTTGGATATGAATTATTTTGTAGAAGAAACTGTCACGGAAAATATTTTACGCTGGATATGGAATGGATTGCTATGCATACATTGCCATTCCACATCAGCTTCACATAGACAGAGAGTGTTAGTGTGTGTGAAGGCATGCGTATGTGGCGTGGCATGCAACATGAATTTGAATTGATGATATGCGTGCGGCAATACCTACCTAATTTCTCCAGAGTCCAACTAACGAGAAAAAAGACAGGCGAGACAAGAATAACAAAAGTCACATCAGAGAGATTTAAAAGATAACAATCATGATGTGAGCAAGTTACACACAATGCACAAAACTCACGTTCATTTTTTGTTGCTTGCTACTACCTTTCTCCTTTCAACTTATCAGTACATACTTCAATTTTCAGCGTAAGTGGGTCCTGGGTAAGTTTGCGAGTCAAGAGTGTAATTCAAATTTTTATTTTATTTTATGTCATTGCATGATGCATGCATAAACATTTTGAATTCCTTTTCTCAGCATCGTGCGTATTAAACATGACTACATTATTGCCTATTATGTGATTATAAACAATGAATGATAAATGACGGCCATGGTTGTACTGTGTGTGAGTAAAGCTCAGGTAACCAACAGTAAACAACACGAAGTAGGAATGAAAAAGACAAACTTGCCAACTAATTGTTTTTCTTGTTCTCTGGCACTGGTGCTCTTTTTACCTTCATCATTATCATCATCGCAGTCTCAAAGACATGCATAGAAAGATGGTGAAGGAAGGGAGGGAAAAGGAGGGAATGTATGGTAAGAAATGAAATACGAATGGAACTTGAAACCTATTTCTAGTGAACTCTAAAACTAAGAAGACATTTTTCAACAATGGTACACTGAAAATAACACCACATGGAACACATAAAAATGAATACTGTATGGTTTTATGACAAGCTGTTATGTTATTAGTTTGCAAATTTAAAGCGAGTCAGTAGAGAAAATATAAAGTATAGTTTATCTAATAATATGTAAACGTTCTTGTTTATGAGTTTCTTTCCTTCCTTCGTCATTTCTCTGTTCAGAATACTCAATTGAGATTGCATAAATGTAGTCTAAATTTAGTCACCCCAATAGTAGCATTGCTCTCGACTAAATAAAAATTAGCTTTGCTGAAATTGACACCACCACCATCACCACACCACAGCGAGTTTTACACCCTGTTTGTACTTTGTTCTTCTCGAATCTCCTACAAAAAAAGCTTTTTTTGCTACTGCTTGACAAGTTTGGCAGTAGTTTTAAGAATCCTTCTCCTGCTGTGAGCAGTTATTATTCTTAGTTTTTCAAATGACACTTGGGGGCCGGAGAAAAGGGAAATAAAAAATGGCAGTTTTTGTTTATTTATTTAAAAGATCATTTTCACTTGTATTTACGACTATGCTACAGAAGCAAATTGCTTTTTTTCCAGCCATGTACATTTCTAAACATATTCTAAGCATTTTTGGCTAAAGTACAATAATCTCTACGTAAGTCTTGTCATGTCATCATCGCCATATTATGAAAAAAACGCTGTAACTCTCTTGATCGTCATCTGCCACCTAATATAATGAAGTGTGTTCGTCGTTCGTTTGTTATGTAATGTGAAACGAGACTAGTTCAACATTAAAAAGTTCTTACATCACTCCATGCGAGCACGATAATATTTTTAGTGAAGCGGAACAAAAACTGCTAGTGCTCACGAAGATGGTGACGATGATGATAATGGCGGTATCCATTTCAATACTGATGATGGGGATGCGTGTTTTTTGGATGCTTTTCTATTTTTTAAAAATAACATTGGAAACTACACTGCCTTCCCATATCAATCCAATTTCAATTCAAATGTCAACGCTAAACAAATAAATAAATAGGTATAATATGAAATATGATTGTGTTGCAGCAGCAGTCGCATTTCATTTTAGAACCAAAAATATAATAATTGAAAAAAGTGTTGTATCTATCATGCATGTAAGTTTTTACAATCCTCAATAGGAACAGAATAATGCATTGATTCGATTCAGCATAAAAAAGTGACTTTTAAACACAGTGATTCACGTGAACAAAATTTGATGTAAAAAGGCAAGGGATCACTTGACAGAGAGGAGGATATCATGGAGCAAAGCTATTGAACTGAAATTGAATTGACACGCATTTCAATTCCACATTATTTAATGCGCCAATACTAATAATAGGCTTGATCTAATATTGCATGTCTTTCATATTATCATTATATTATTACTGATCGAATGTTCATGTCCACCTCCGGAAACTTTTAAATCTCTCTTCATCTGTGGAGGGGCATTGTAGACGCCTACCTACCTACATTGCACGAAACATCTGAAAATACAAAAAAGGAAAAAAAACCAAGCCGGTTCCATTTTACACCATATCAGCTCAATAGTTTTTCCAGAATATAAAAGTGCATTGCATTACACTGAAAAGAGAGAAATGAAATGCTGTGTGCAATGCATCGTAACGAAAAGGTAATAATTTTGATGGTATAGAAAAAAAGTGGAGGCATGGAGGAAATGAAAATAAAAAGGAAGATCTCATAACATAATAATATCCATCTTTTTTTCAGTCGATTTGGATTCTCTGCTTTTGAGGGATGCTACGTGGGTAATGCAGCGCAGTTAGGCAGAGAAAAATATACTACAATACCGATCCTATTCAACAATGCACACAGGTGTGCGCTGTCAGATGAAATATAATCTGTTGCTTTTTTATTTTTCTGTTGTGAGTGAGTACACTGAACAGAACAATGTTTATTGTTATATTGTACATACATAAAATTATATAGAGAGATTTTTGTGGTGCATCTACAACTTATGTATGTATGCATGTATTTTTCTCCGTGACCATTTCATTTAACGTGGATAATCGGTCAGGTAGGGATGGTAGTGTAATGTGTGGATGTGTATGGAAGATGGGACACTGAATTTTTGGGACAAATAAATGCTACTATTGTGGCCAAATGTGAGTACTGAATTGCATACTAGACAATAAATATTACATTTTCAACATCCCATTTATCCATTAGTTTGAAAGTGACTGACTGCATTACCACCAACATAAAAATTGCAGATATCATCAGCAGTACAACATTCAAAATACTTTA
>JAHZMZ010003408.1:0-30086 GCA_027743805.1 Lepidocyrtoides sp. E14 | reverse complement strand
CTGCAAAAAACACTGCAGCTTTAATTCTCCATCAAATATATTTCCTCAAAGCAATGATCCAATTACTGTATTCTGTATACTATTTCCTCCATGTCAATGTCTATATGCTCCTTTAATTCCAAAATTACGATTCTTTTTAGCTTGGTAGACAGCATTTTTTGAACAAATACTAATTTTAATTACATGCAAACAACACTTATTTATCATCATAAAGTCTCCAGGAATTTATCCATCTCTCTCCAGCACTCTCCATCCGATGATCCTGATTCTCTGACAAATAACACAAGAGAAGAAAATTGGCGATAAGGACAACAGGCTCTCAAGCTTCATATCATAATGAATTTTAAGACAGCAAAATACGAACCGAGCCTTATTTTTTTCAGTATGTTACACCACTACTACAAATTAACAACAAAGATATTTATTTTCATGAATTATTATTATTTGTGCTTTTTTGTGAATTTGCAATTATTTTGCCCTGCCATTTATCAACATTAACATATACACATCAATAACACCTATCATCACTACTAAACATTTTTTTTCTCATTATTTCCACAAAGAAAACTGGGCCACATATATAACGTACGTGTAAACGATCTTTTAAATGACATGCACTTTACAACAAAAGTAGACGTAAATGGATAAACTATAAAATAATTGAATGAGCCATTCCACTAGTGAGTCAGCTAACAGCAGGGAAAACGAGAAAAAAAAACTTTTAACAGAAACAGTGCGAGAAGACAACGAAACAAGCCGTTGTTGTGTATAAAATGGATTTTCGTTTGGTAAACACACATTCCAAAAATTGAATTACGCCCTATGCGTCCTCAACATAATCATCATCATCATCTCTCCATTGACTACATTAAGTGGAAAAAATCAGATAGTGATGATGTTAGTAACAGCGATGATGAAATTATAGCTTTTATACATTTTACTGGAAATTAGATTTTGTGTATGCCTCTGAAACACTTACAGCTTTCTTTCACGTTAACTGCTCAAAACGAAAACTTTCTTCGGCTCTTCCGCAAAGCACTCTACACACTTTCATCAGCAAAGGATCGGTAAGGATCATAATAATAATAATAGCTGCCATTTGGAAAATACTTTTGTGAACAACATAATTTTACACCTAAGCTAGACAACTAATAAGAATAATGATGAACAAGTTTGCAAGGCAGGCAGGAGGAGCACACGGATAAAACACCCATATTTCACATTTTACTTACTTACTTTTTTAAACTAATTTTTACACACACAAAGATAGAGAAAAAACATTTATATAAATATATGTATACATATATATATAAACTAGCAACAACAATAACAACAACACACCTCGAATTTCACATGAAAACTGATGAAATGAAACGATTTTTTCGATAGCTCTCCTTATTTTCTACAGCTCTAAAGCAAAAATGATTTGGCTGGTGCTGCGACTGCTACAAACAAGATCATGGATCGTTGTAGATGTTGTTGTTGTAGTAGTAGTAGTAATAATGCTTCCAACCAAATCTTGTTGATTTGATTCTGAAGATTATACAGAGCTGAGAGTTTGGAGTTTTGTGTGGTAGTAGTAGTATATTATTTTGTGTTGAGAATGGAAAGCCTTTTTTCCCCTACTACTACTACTACTTTATTTATATTCAATGGAGATAAACGAAACAACACAATAATAAGAGATATTACATTCTCGTCGTACCTTTCCTCTCTTTTATATTATTGATAAATACTGGACAACTGTCAATTAATTAATATCACACAATAAATGAGATGCGCTGCTGCTACTACAACTTTTGTTTGCTATCCTCGTTGAAATCCCAGTATCTCCATCCAGAACTCCAGTGAGCAGAATTAAGCGGCGACGGCAGTATAATATCAGAAAAGGAGAGACAGAGAGAGAGAGAGAAGGTCCAGAAAATCTTTTTTTTTCTCTCGTTCTTTTACTGAATCTCATTGTACATGTATATTTCGTCAACCCTGCTACTACTCCACCGTAGTAGAGTTCAGCCAAAACTTCATTGCGTTACACAATCAGATATACAGCACGATATATTTTTCAATTCACAAACATCGCCTAAAGCTTTTCAGAGGGATAATTGTGCAGGCATACGTGCATGTATACATGCATACCTATACTGCACGATAATAATAATAAAAACATATTTATTGTTCTATGCACATTGGTATAGTTACACTCACTAGCTTATATATTGTAAGCATACCTTTCATCTCTTTTTCAACTTCAACTTATATTCATTCTCCTTTTAACAATAATAATATCATCAAAAAAACTGGCTTTGGCTTGCTTGTTTGGGTGCTTCGTGAAAGAACTGTGTTTGGTTTCTATCCCAAAATGGTTCTCGTTCACACCCCCGCGGCATACACTCCTCCTTGTGTGTAGCTAGGGGAACAGAGTAGCAGCAGAAGCAAGTTGTTGAGATACATAAGACCATATCAGAAAAAAAAACTAGTTCCGGGAGCGTTACTAAGCCAACTCACTTCCCTTCGTTGTCAAAGAGGAGGTCTTGGCAACCAACAACCCAATTTCAACGACCAACCAGAGTGAAGAGTCCTTCCCCTTTTACAGCATTGCCAAAGCAGCAATAACCTCCAAGTCTCCTCAAACAAAACGAAAACGCGCTATCATCTTTAACATTATGTATGTTGTATTATAAAAGCCTGCATTTTCCACACAAAAAGCTCAAGCTTTTGTATAATATTTAAAAGGTATATGAATCTGGTCTCTGCTACCCCTGCTGCCGTTGTTGTGTTCGAGCACTTCACATATTTCTACATGTATATTCAGTTTATTTCAACCACGCAGTCAGACCGAACATATAAGCGCATAACCGTGTTGTGTCTGCCTGTGCACTGTGCTGGTTTGGTTCTCATTTCTCATGTTCAGTGCTCACGTTGAAAATCCATGTAACTTGGTTAATAATATATTATATTTTATATACCTTCTTTTTACCCTTATATATATATAAATATTTATTATTATTATTATTCATTTTATTCTCTGTATTACCTACATGCGTCATACTCCTATTAATTTCTGTTATCTCTATCATGTTTGTACACAAAGAGACGTTATTATTATTACACTATCCCATACCAGGTTGAAAAACGAACGAACCTTATCTCGCATTTCAGTTTAGCTATACAGCTCCACGTAAAATCATTTTCTTATGAAGATATGCGTGCATTAATTTTGCCTTGTGAACATGTACAACTGGCGGAGAGTTGTTTGTTAGCTTGAGAGAACACACAGGAGTGTTCTACTACTGCTGCTTTCCTGAAGGATGCCTATATTTATACACCAGTTTACCACATTCTTGCTTCAGAGATGGTGAAGCTCACTTCGATCCTCATTTTCTGCCTCTACCATACCATCACCACCACTACAACTTCTACTACTACAACAACTCACCAAAGAAACTGAAAACGAAAACTCAAACATTTTCCTCAAGTATTTTTTTTTTCCTTCTTTCTTTCCTCGTCTTTTTTTTTATTTCTATAATAATATATTATGCTGTTCACTCGTTCTGTAAAAACCTATATGATCTCTCCTAGCAGTTTTCTATCTAAACTCTGTTGGTTTTTGTTTGGTGGTTATGCGGGAGGCGGATAATAATAATAATATAAATATAACTTCTTGCTAGAAACGCAGAAAAAAATGTAATACTTTACTTTTTTTTAAATATACAATATAGCTTAGCACAAGGCTTGGATTTTTTTTTTGTGTTGGTTGAGTCTAAAAAAAATCTAGAAAATTATAAGTAGAGAGGTAATAATGTTTTTTTGGGTGGTATAATAATATATAGTAGTAGTCAGTGGTGGTATTAGTGTAAAGAAAGAAGGAAAAAAAATAACAGAAATTATTTTCTCTCTAGAAGCAACCAAACTTGCAAAAGTTACAACGACTAGTATGCATGTAGTAGTATATAACTGAATGGCAGCGCTGCTAGGTCGATATCTAAAACTTCCTCTTTCATTTCCCCATTCGCATTTGCAAGCAGCAAAAACCTTAATCCTATTTCAACGTGCCGTATGTATGGAATGGAATGAAAAGGGTACACAAAGGGACGGAAGTACTGTTATATGTTATGTATTACCACCACACATCAACATGATTTGCTTGAAAAGGCTCCTCCAGAAAAGCGAAGCATTTACTTAATTAATTATACTTGGAATTTGATTGTGTGCAAGCCACAAAAACACAAATCGTTGCGTTGCAATATACAACAAAGAGAAAAAAGTTGTTTTACAAAGCATTAATGGAAAAAAGTAACGGGAACGGAAATACAATTATTGCGATGAATTGTTGTGAAAAACAGAATAAAACAATGTTTGCTCAATTCTAAAAACGTTCATTAGTTGATAACAAAATCCAATTCTTTAAACATACGAAACCCACGCATGTACAAACTTGGATGCAAACATTACCTCCACAAACTAAAAATGGCATATCGCTGGGTTACTTTTTGAGTTAAGATAAAATATGTGCTACCTAAGTTGGGTCAATGGAATACTAAAATTACTACTAATGTTATCGTTAAGTCGTTTTGCTAGTTCATAAGAAAATATAGGGGTGCGGGTGGTCAGGTGATAATGCTAATAAAACTGACCCTGAACTGAACTGATAAAAGGGGGAAATAACCCAATACAAGAGATAATTGTCTAGCTGTCGTTCTTTCTCAATGATAAAAAGTTATATGAGAAAAAATTCTTACTTACTTTCGTTTGTCATATCAATATTAGTATATAATTTTATGAGGACAACTACCAAAAGATATAAAATTATTGTTTTTTTTATGAATTTTTGCCATAATAGTTGCTTGCAATGAATGCATGTAATACTGCTGTTTATGAGCTCAGATCTAACTCTAGTTTGCATTTTTCTGCCAAGCGAAACCCACCAGTTGTGTAATTCTGTTCTCTAACTTGCGCACTAAGAGTTTCGTACAACGAGCATACTTTACTGCTTTAACAAAGCAGATTTTTCCTACCCGATTCATCATGTTTTTTATGTTGTTCACATTTAAGAGTCCAAAATTTGAACAGATTGACAAATGATATGATAACATTTAAGCAACGATAAGAGCATGTCTTGGAAAAAACTGTCTCACTTAACCCCAAAATAAAACAAATTCAAAGTTTTTTTTTGAAATTTTACTTCTTTTGTCGCCATGGTGAAAGTAAGTATTCTTGTCGGTCCCTTATCATTAGTTACGTCCTTACAGTTTATGCGAACAAAATTAAAGTACCGCACCAGCGCCATCCGTCAACGCAAATATTCAGTCTAGGACAAGTGGTGTAGCGAGCGATACAGAGTCCACATTTCATCCACAAGCCACTTTCGCTTCGTCGAAAGGTATTCCAGCGCCCTCTACTATTGAATAACATAACTACAATACTACGATATGTGATTTTCTTTCTTTCTTTCTCCAGGAAGCGAAAGCAAACAAAGGTGCTTTCACTTTTCTCCAGTACATACTCTTCATACACTTTAAATTTTTAAAATATTTAGACACTTTAAAAACCCTCTCAAGTTGATGCTGGATTGTTAAATTAACGTAATATTATATCCCATTTTTTTGCTTTCTTTTGGATATGTGAATAAGCAGGCGAGCATATGCATTATAAATTACAAAAAATATAATAATTATCCTGCTTAGCAAGAAACACAAACATATAAGCAGTTTTTAGAAAATGGGATAATTGGATACTATGAAGCATACTATTTGACTTCAAATTTGAATGCTGCAGTTGGTAAAACAAGTAGCACCATACTTTGTCGCTTAAAAGTAACCTAGAAGAAATTGTACATATGTATATTTATTATTATATGCTGGGGAAAAACACTCTGCAAAAAATAAGTGGTACAGAGAGGAAGACAAATTAGACTAAAATAATTTACGAATTGCAACTTTAATTTTATTTGTTAGTAAGTCATTTAATATCAAGATCAATGGTAGCAATTTTTTTATTCATAAACAAAATTTCTGTTTTGGAAGTTAAATTGTCATACAAAAGAAAAACTAGCGGATCAATTTTTTTAGTACATATGTAAATATGTATGTAAAGATTAATATTTTGTATTATGCCCATTTTCATAAAGTAAAATAACAGCAAGTAGTGTCGCAAGAGTAGCAAAATAACTAGGAGGGGACAATAAAATCAAATTATTCTGGCGTAAGTAGTGCGCTTATTTAGCTACAGAAACAAGTAAAAGTGGAAACGCAAGGTATCAACTTACATTTCATTCGGAGTATACATTTTAGCGACTGTCAGAAGAGGTATTGTCCGGAAAATCTCTTGTAACGCAGGCGTTTTTCTTACAACAATGCTTACATTCAGAAAGTCAGAAAAGTTGCAGAAGACACATCAATATAGAGATCATCTGACTGAATATAATACTGAAAATTTCAATGTCGGATGAGTATTATGTATTTTAAGATTGTACAGGTCCGTTTTTATTATTATTGATCTGGTTAAGGTTATGCTGCACATGAAGTTCCGTTAATCGCGTTAAAAATTCTTCTCTGATGGAAGTAGACTTGAAGACCAGGTCAATAAAAGGATGATCACTCAAACAGGATTCTTCATTGTATCTTCCAGCACAGTATCTTGCATCCGTTTCAGCACCTTCTAGCCCCACATTCACCACATTGATTTCTTTCGCAATTTCCCAGATTTGTAGCCATATTCCATTTAGTTCACTGCAGTAGTACACTTCCTGCAACTCCTGTTCACATATCATATCGAGAAAAATTCTAAACTTTCTCAGGCATTTTAGATTTCGCAACATTGTCAACATGATTTCAATGGTCATTCCAGCGTTTTTCTTTTTTAACGACTCTGCTCGCCCCAAAATCACCTCTTCCAATGTTCTCTCAACTGAAAACAATTTTTCCAGTTCATGCGATAAAATTTGGCTGCCACACAGGGTTAATCGTACCAAACTTTTAGGCAGTACTTGCAAATTGTATAAAACTGGCATTTTCTGCTGAGCAGTGCCCCCACCAACATTCACCACGATGACATATCCCCAATCAAACCTTAGAGATAACTCTTGTAACGATGAACACTTTTCAAATATTTCACAGTTCAATTCTTCACTATACATATTTCCAATTTCATGCAGCTTGAGCACTTTGATTGTGCTTTGATTATTTTCAATAAGTTCTTTTAAAAATACTGCACCTCTTGAAATATCCGTTTCATAACGACGAAGTTGTTTCTGTTGGTCAAGCAAAATCCAAACATCTCCTCGACAAGCACAATCACTTGTGCCATTCACTACTAGGGAATCCAGCTGAGGAAATACAAAGTTTGAAGGCACAATGGTGTCTTTGCATCGCTGGTCTTGAGTAACAGAGCGTTCACCACAGGGACATATAGCATTGAGAGATTTTAAACTTACAGAATGACGCGACACAAACATAAAAATTTGAAACCATTCAATATGCCGCACTAGAAAGGCTATACTGAGTGTCCTTAGTGCTGGAAACATGATTTTGTCATTTCCAATTATGGCACTAAATGTTCGACTTTTTTGCTTTGGACTCCTGTCTAAAAACGTCAAAACTCCAATTTCTAAATGCTTGAGATTCTTGAGATTGTTAAAAACAGAAGCTGCACTGTCATCCTCATCAAAAGATGTCTCGGAAGACATTGTCGTCAGAAATCGTAAAGAATCAATGTTTGTGCAGACTGATAAAATTTGAAGCACATTTGCAGCAGACATGTGAGTTGTAAACGTTATTTCCTTTACGAGTAGTGGATTCTTGAAGTTTGGGGAGAATGGCACACTATGAAGACTACTGAACGTACAACTGCGTATTCTTTGTTCGAAAACTCGCTTTCTGTGTTTTTCGGATGGGTAATCAGCGTTAAAATTTACATCAATTGAAGAAAATTCGTCAATGTTCTTGCACCACTCCTTGCTCACACCTCGGTGTATGAGTCTATCTCTTTGGGGAACGTCGCTGAATATCTGAGTCCACAACTGAAAAGTATGATACGAATAATATGTATTTTAATCTTCTTACTTCATACTTCATGTTGAGACAAACGGGACAAATAAAACCAACAAACAAGGAAGGTTATTAGATCTTAGCGACTGAAATGCCAAAGGAACCCATATGTAACCAAAATACTGCTCTTTACCAAAATACCAAAAAAAATATCTTTATCAAAGTTCATTTATATAAAAATATTAAAGAAAAATAACAAAACCCGCTTCATAATTAGTTATACCTCCTTTGGGAGGTGCATCAATGGACTCGGGTTCTCATTATTTGGTGATTCGTCATCATGTCCTAGGTCGCCATTCTCCCGACATTTTTTTTTCTGTAAAACTGTTGCTTCCATGTTTCCAAGACTACAGAGATGCACAAACATAGTAAAAAATTAAACAATATGACACAAGTAGCTAATCTTGATGATAAGCAATCTTGAATCAAGCCATATAGTACATTATTTTGCGTTTCATTTTTCAAAACCAACTACTTACTGCAAAGAACAAGATTGGTTTTGCGAGGAATACACACAGACAGCTAATTAATAGTAATCANCAAGATTGGTTTTGCGAGGAATACACACAGACAGCTAATTAATAATCAATCAATCAAAGTAGTTTCAACTCACCAACAAACTGGGCAGTGGTGATTCCACACAAGTGATGTATTGTATATGGAGTTTGCCAGTATTTGCGAGCACAGTTCCCGTTAACCGTTTTTGCAAACCTAATTATTGTTACAAATACAAAAAAAAAATACTTGTTATTGTAATTGGTAACTAATAATGCAAATATCACTTAAAACAACGTAAATTTAACCTGCGCTCACGCTACACAACACTCACACTTAAAAGACTGGAACAAAAGATATAATAAAACGAAGGGTCCTCAAAAATTATTTTGCGCAATGTAGCTCAATTTGCGATACTGCAGAAGAAAATTTGTACATAAGGAAGTGATGAATCCCAGTACGGTCATCACTTATTATTATTATTGCTCTTTTATTATTTCCATGCTACAGATAAGAAGAGTCGAAGGGGAGCTTCATATTTTTACACAACAAACAATGTTTGTTATTATGATGATGATGATGCTTATCCTTCGTTTTCTGGTTTATTTGCACCTCACACACTCACCCATTCATTGTTCATTTTTACCAATATCTTGTGTGCCGTACTGATTATCCTTTTAACTATAATATTTCCCAAACCCAAGCATGCTGCAAAACACATGTATCATCAGTTTGATGATATTATTATGATGACCATCATCATCACCTTCGATGGTAAGGTATCCTTGATAATTGTGAAAAAAATCCTTTTACATATTCTACTCTCTTCTTATTTATTTGACTACATTTTTTTTCAGTTTCACAGTAGTTTTGAGTTGGGTAAGTAGGCTTAACAAAATTTATGTTGCACACGTAGGTAGGTATATAGAATACGCACTTACTTTATCATAACGGTGAGGACTGTGCTGATGTAATGAAAGAGCTCTTAATTTGCAGCGCAAATCTAATTATTATTAATATTTATACTGCTCACCCCTCAAACCACACATCGACGACAACAACATTGCCTTGCAAATGCAATCTTGGTTATTGTAGTGTAGTAATATATGCTCACCCATGTTACCAAAAAGGATGTTCTGTGGTGGAGGTTAGGTAGGTGGTGGAATGTAAAGAAAATTATTACATGAGCGTGTGGTGTTGGTGCTATCGTATCGCTACGATATATGTACTTCATACTCCATGCATGTTCAATGCTCAACAGCAACCTTAGTCACTAAACTCACAGTCACAACTTTGTTTGTATATTAGGCCAAAATCCAAGAGAGCACCAAAACGTGAAGGCACCTCCACTGCATAAACCGAATTTTTAGCTCGCATTTTCACTTTCTGCACATTCTTCATTATCCCATTCCGACTAAACTACGACAACCAGAGCTCAGAGATTTTTTAATGCTCATTCATATAAATTAACTATGTATTTTGCAAAGAT
Source organism: Lepidocyrtoides sp. E14 (assembly GCA_027743805.1). NCBI lineage: Eukaryota > Metazoa > Arthropoda > Collembola > Entomobryomorpha > Entomobryidae > Lepidocyrtoides > Lepidocyrtoides sp. E14. The sequence goes on along the minus strand of JAHZMZ010003408.1, from coordinate 20,057 downwards.
TTTGTAACTAGAGTAATCTGTCATGCACGTATGGTTACAGACAAAACTGGCATTTACATATTTGCAAATACAAAATTACATCAATAAGGGGACACAATAAGATTGCAAGATTTCTTGCACAAAATGGGAAATTTGAAAATTCGGTACTGTAAAAAAATGCATAAGTATTTATCATTTTCCTATGGCAATGCCTTTTTGAATGATGCGTGATTAGTGTGATGCTCGCAAGTTGTGTTGTGAGTCGTAATACTGTGTAATATGAATGTATTTTAAGCATACGCGTGTACAAAAGTGCAATATTTTTGGCGAAAATGCTTTACTGAATTTACAAATATTTATATCAGCCCAATTTGTAACTAACTGTAATCAAATAATGACTATTTGTAGTTTTCTCACAAACCCCAAATGCGTCGTTTTAGCTCATTCCTTTGTATCCGTTGCAAGTACATATGTAAATAAAAAATACAGGATTTTTTTATCAGGGAACTGTTTCTTTACGCTGGAATTCTCGACTTGACTTGACATCAGTGAGCACTGATGTCAAGGTATTTGAAATCATGCTTATCATTCCATTTGATTATTAAGGCGATTACATCACCAATATTTTTGTCATGAAGTCATTTTACTTTGATACATTGTGAAAGTTTCAAATATATACATGACATAATCCTGGAAATCTTTTAATATGAAATGAACTCGACATGTGAACAAAATATGGAAGTCAGATTTTGAATGTGGGGTAATAAGAAGCATAGATGGTTTTGACAATCTGGAGATGCTGTCAGGAAAGTTTCGTTTCCCCTAAATCAACTATTTTTTTAAATATTGCAAACAACGAACAATCCAAGGATACATTACATCGCAGTAAGTTTCTTTTGTTGAGAAGAGTCTACAAATTTGATTCGCCTTTATGAAACCAAACTATTTATGGCACACTCCATTTGTTTTTCAACCGGAGCACCATAGTGGTGACGGTGAGTCATTTTAATATTGGTTTCAAAACGAACCCTATGTTACTCATTAGACAAGAGTTTTACTGTCTCCGATGTTTTCATTACAACCAATATAATCTACACTGACAGGCTTTCTAAAGGGCTATTCTAATCCGTTTAAGTTACTAGTAAACTAATACAACAGTTTATAGGATATAGTGTGCCAGTGATACTTATTTTGTCTTATGTGGAAACAATAAAAAACAACAACAACACCCAAGTTTTTGCTTGGTTTTTCGAATTTTTAAACTTCAATTGAACTCAATGAATGATTTATTAGTTGATGTTGTACAATAAATACTAAAAACTATGATTTATTACCAGTTCCAATCCAAATCGTTTTGCTATTTTGAAAAAAAATTGATTGATCATACAGGCCGGAAACTTGTTGCAAAAATAATTTTGATATGTATACGGTATGGGACAAGTACATATTACATCTGTAAAAGTTGTTACGGTGGTGTAAACACCGTAATATTTGAATAACGATTTATGATTAAAACGTAAAAGTATGAGAAATACTCAAATGCTACTCTCGACATGTAGCATTGAAACAGTCACTTTGGTAGTTTGTAAAAGCAGGTATTCGCGCAATTCTACGAAAATAGGTATTAAGAATTAGATAAAGTTATTGCGCGTGCAATACTTTATACATACAAATGTTGAGTCACACCTTATCAAATCACAAACAGACTATGACCCTCTGTCACTAACAATGTTACACTTACACTTATGTATATTTTGGTTATCCAACTGACAGGTAATAAAAATTAGAAATATTTCTAGTCATGAAAGACAAATTTGTCCATTATAGGCAATATTTTTTGGTTACTTGTGTGGATTAATTATATAAATTTTAGTTTATTTTATAAGAACTCATGATCTGGTCTTGCTTTCTTGTTCTTCTAAAAGTTTATGGTGCTCAATATCCCCTTCCTCAAATTGTTCCCTATATAAATAGTATAAAACTGGAAAACCAATCAGCATTGCCAAACATGGAAGTAGAAGTATCCACCACTTTAGTTCACCCTTTTTCTTTGATAATTCTGGAAAAATTGACAGGCAAAATATACAAAATCAGTTTCAATCCATCATGAAACATAGCTTGAGATAAATATTTCATTACAGTCTGTATTCAATACTGGTCAATACCCTTACGAGACAACAGGGGACTATCAGATCCATTTAAAATTGGCGAATTCGCAGCAGCTACTTCCGCCTTTTCCTTGATTTCCTTTATTACAGAATCAACGTTGCTCAGGTACATTTGTCCATTACTGTCCTGATCTTGCTCATTGTCAGAAGTTGCTCCATTTGCATAATCAATCACGCTGAAATTACTTCCAGCTTCGGGTTGCGGAGGAGGTTTTAGATGATCTTCAGTTAGATCGACAAGAATGCCTTTGGAAGGAACCTTAATCACACGCCGTGCATGCAGCTCAGTGTCAGATATGATATGATTGACTTTCTTCAATTCTGATAACTAAAAAGAATCACAGTTGAAATATTTCAAATACATTTCACCACTACCTGTGATTGTCACAAAAAGTCTGTCTTGTCTAACTCACCGTTGTATTGTATAACAAAGCGATTCCTTGAAGCGTGTCAGTTGGTAAAACCAATCTTTCAATAAACTCATCTTCTCGCTTTGCTCGAAATCCCAATTCTTCTAACTCGAACCGGGACTTTTCGTAACGCTTAGCCATTTCATCACTAACTTACTTAATTGCTACTGAGGAAAATATTTCGGATTTTTAAGTTTCCGAACCAGAACCAGATATTACACTGAAACAAACTATAAATCAAATAAAAAAGTCATCTTTTTAAGAAAAATATTTGAAACCTTAAAAAACCTATTAATCGCTTCACTTCTACTACATATCCTCATTTATATATACACACGAGGGGAAACATATGTTTTTGCAGAATTTTAAAAAATCACTGGAACGTTGGCTCACCATATTAATAAAGTAAAGTTGGATCACTTTGAAAATTTTCCTTATTTGAACGGGGTGTATTGAATATTCACACTCTACACTCTACATTTTAGTAATCATTTTTATAAGCAGCGTAAAGGAATCAAACAAGAACACCAAAAGAAGGAAAACGGATTTGGTGTCACCAGTTTCTTCGAATTAAAATATTTTTGGCCAGTAGTACATCTTTTACTGTCAGCTGGAATCTTATTATTATGATTATCTTATGGTAGTTATTTACTAAAATAGATACTAAACTGGCAGTTGTAGTTGGTGTAGTTGTAGTGCCATAATATCAACACATTTTGGGTATGTGGTCAATTTCAATGGTAGACTACTACCATTCATTGGTAGTACTTCGTGGTTAAAAATAATGATGTATCACTGTCATAACACCGTTGTTTTTCGGCTCATCCGCGACAAGTTGTAAAAAATTGCAAGATCCTATGTATAGCAGGATAGCATAAAATGGATTGCACAAGTTGCACATTACATTTTTACATTCATTGCACCGCAGTCTGCAGAACATGCTGAGCTGTGCCAGGCTGTAGTAGTCGCAGTGAAGGAAGATCGTCATGAAGATAAATTATGCTTTCACAGTGAAAGTTTCTTATTCATTCATGCATACATAAGGTAACCTAGGAGCACTTTCTAATTTTTTTAGACAGATGCCACACAATAGCATTACACGCACAGGTGAGACAAATCTTGCCATGGCTTTTTAAACGTTATAGAAAAGCTCACGTAAATCGAATTTGTGACTATTAAATAAACTTGTTTGTGAGTTCTTTTTTGACGATATCCTCGTAATCGTCTACCTTAGTCTTCCTTCAAGTAAGATACTTAAAAACAGCAATAATCGCCTACGAAACGACCAACAAAACTTTTATCCCTGTAGAATTGAGGAAAAAGGCAGGAGGGTCCTTGTCATGCGATGAGTTACGACGTTGTGATTGGTCATTGACGATTGACGATTTACGAGTTGGTGAACGGATGCATGCAAGTGGTTGCAAATTTCAATAAAATAAGCAACTTGCACTCATTGTTTTTACATACTTTGCTCATTGTTAAAATACGTGCTATAGATGCTTAGATTTAAAAAAATATACCTAGGTACATATACTGGTTTAATCAGTTAATGAATTGTCAATGAGAATTGCTGCACTGGAAAATAGATTTCATAACGCTTATTGGAAATAATATGGGATTGTTTTATAAAACAGTTTTGAGACATTGAGAATTTTTTCTTTAATGCGTGGAACGTTGGAACAAATTAAAACCTAAAAAAAAATACTTACACGTGAATAAAATCGTTATGAAAGGGAAAAAATTGATCTAAATGCAACAAAAAATATTTAATTACAAACTCATAGATAACAAAAATATTCACAAGTAATCCATTTCTTCCTCGTCTTCATCACCTCCAGACAATGGGCAATTCCGGCGTGTGTGTCCTAAGCAAAGCAAAATGTACATTTTTACATATATTTTTCTGGTGGCTTAATACAAAATAGAAGAAATAGAAATGAATCACAAACAGAAGAAATTGGTCACATGAGTTTTTGTACTTTATTTGGTGGAAAAAAATAAATTTATTCTAACCTGGTTGATGACATATACCACATCTACGAGCACGTTTGGGTCCTCCTTGAGTTCCACCTCGACTCCTACTCCCAGCCACTCCCCGTCTTTGGTTTCCCACTGGTTGTGTATCGGAAGTCGACTGACCAATTCCTTCATCGTCCCACTGGAAGAAATCACACCGGGGATCTTGTGACCCGTATGGTACAGAACATCCAAAAAACTTACGTCCTTTGTTAGCACCCTCCTTCCGAACAGTATAACTATAAAATTGGAGGACAAAATCATGCCATGATCTCAATTTCTGAGATTCTAATGCATAATACATACCTACTACAAGTTACAATACAATTGCTGTCTAGTGAATTTTAATTCAATTTGGATACATATGTTACTCACGATACTGCTCGTTTGTTGCATGAGCACATTGGAATCTCATTATTGGTATCATTATTGCTGGTATTAGAGTTAGAGCTGTTCCAGGATGACTGACTTGAAGCAGAACGCTGATTTCTTTGATTATTTGAGCCAAAAGAAGTATTTCCTGATGGATACGAGCGAGGTGGTGGGGGTCCCATGGAAACAGTACTTGCACTCGAAGAGTTTTGATTTCTATATCCAGATGAGTTAGCAGGGTGTTGAATTTGACTATTACTACGAGGTATTTGAGCATTATCTGCCCACTCGAAGAAACCACACGTGTCACATTTATAGTACGGCCGCCCACAGTTTGGTCCCTCTTTCCTTACAGTACGAATATCAGGTACATTTTCACAACTACACATGACATTATTGTTATAATTATTCGAAGGGGTAACCGATTTAGATGGGGTGTCGCGTATCGCTGATCTAGGGGGTGGAGGTGGTTGATAGTTTCTAACAACATTACTACGAGCTGGAGCCGAGCTTGTGTTATTCCGAACTGTTGACCGATTTGTCCTTACCGTGCTGACGCTTCCACCATTTCCATCATCGTCGTCGTCGTCGTCATCCCCATCGTCATCTCTTCCTCCCCGATGATTGGCTCCACCTCCATAATTTCCTCCAACACCACCACCTCCTCCTCCAGCACCTCGGTTATCATTCACATCGTTCAGTAATCGAGCTAAAGCTTCATCTAAACGTCGCACTTGGTCAGTTGCTTGAATAAACACTTGCTTATACTTTTGCACTTGTTCCCTTAAAACATCTTGAGGTCTTCTCCTTCCTTCACAAATGTTTTGAAGGTCGGTTTCCAACTGTGCACGAAGATGTGGTTTTGACATTTCGAAACCCATGGCATCATATCCTTCAACCAAGCCCATTCCCAATTTTCCTGGTACAAAATGAACTCCTTGGACACCCACATATTGACGTTGTTTAATAGTTTCGATATGTTCAGCATGAGTTGCATCAGTGCCTAGTTTAAACACAATTTATTGGATTTGTCAGAGGTAATATTAAAATTGATATGACAATTTTATCATATGATTTGTCAACTTTAACTACCTATGCCATGCTTCTCCATTAAAGCAATTAAGTCAGCCTCTGTCAAAAGATTTGGGGGCGAGGTTTTTCCGTCGGTCATTTCAATTTTAGTTGGACGAAAAGTTTCCCCGTCAAAGAATTCTGGTAGCTCCTTATCACTCCATTTGTCATAAATATACACTTCCAAATAATTCCTTTCGATTACCGTCAAGCCACTTGCAGTAAACTAAACAGAAACAACAGGTAAAATAAAGACAGTGTTTATATTTACAAAATTTAGAGCTTGTATAATGACAATAATTGAAAATGTTTTTAATGTCTCGAACTTTTTCTCCTGCAATGTCAATATCCACAACAGTTTCTTTTCCTATTGCATCTTTGGAACAACATGCCAAAAAGTGACGACAAACGAGTTCGTACACCTTTTTGTGTTTGTCTATAGGACAAATCCATTATTATTAGATCATGCTTTTCAAAGGGATGATATGTACTGTAAAAGTATTTTCAGTAGCATACCGCTTAATCCACCCAAATTATCAAACTTGGTCGGGTGAATGGGAGGATGGGCCTGGTCAGACTTTTTTCCATTGCGAGGATTTGGTCCATTGGGTTGTTGCAGGAGTCTAGTTGCAAACCCTTAAGCAAGTGACATTGCAAACATAGATATCAGGTAAGCATCATTTATTGTTAGTTATTTCGTTTTTGATGAGAATTCATGTTACCTCCCCACTGATTGCTCTCAGTTTGTTGTTGAACTAAACTTGTCAAGTCTAATCCTGGCGGAAATATATTTGTTTCAGTTCTGGGATAACTTATAAAACCTTTTGTATAAAGTTGCTCGGCAATTTGCATGGCTTCCTTAGCGCCAATTCTTAATTTTCTAGACGACAATTTTTCCAACTCCTGTCAAACAAATAAATCAGTAAAATCAGGTATTGAAATAAACTTGTTTTACATTCCCATATGCCACTCCTTAGTTAAACTTTAATATAAATTTTTTACAAAGTAATGAAATTACAATTGTATCAAGTGCAACTGGTCTCCATTTGTTTTTAGGTTTGCTTTGTACTTTTGTGACACGTGCCATGGGATTATCTTGACAAGCTTCTAAAATTGACTGAACTGCCAGTTGATTGAACAAACGAACACGAGCCCAACTGAACTTAACCTCGAAATCGTCTTTTATATGACTCACTTTGGAACAGAGATTGGTATTAATTTTTAATTATTTCTCGAATAAAATGGGAAATATTTTCTAAACAATGTGTGTATGCATTACCATCTACTTGGTGATAGGGGGCTTGATGTTCCAAAGTTCTCTAATACAAATGATAATGTCAAAAGTTTTGTTAATCGCAAAAATTTTTTTAAAATATTGAAACCTTTGTACTATATTGTTTTAATACAATTAAAGAGAAACAATACCTTTATCTCCTTCATATTGTCTTGACATCCCTTGAGTACCGGTGCCTCAAACAATTCTACAGGATCACACGAATGCCATTTTCTGTAGTTATTGTCAAATTCACAGTTAAGTAAATGTCCGGACACCGAGGTCATTGTCATTTGACAATTCTGATTCCGAAAATTGAACCGAAATTCATACAATTTATTGTACACAGAGAAACCATTTTTCTAAATAATCAACAAGAAGCCCCAAATTTTATTAATTTACTTACTATCGCCAATCTTCAAGCAATCTAATTACTTAGACAGATGAGTTTCATAAAACATCGTACAATTTATTAATGGAATTACTGACATACCGTTTGAACAGCACCATCAGAAAGAAGATGAGCAATACGCTTTGCAGCGTCATTCTTTTCAGCCACGTTTAAAACTTTCATGGTTTCCGATGAACTCTGGTCTCTTTTTTCCGTCGTTACGTCAACATTATCTGCTCTGCTGTATACTCCACTGGAATAAAATCGCCAATGTTGAAGAAAGCTTAGGAAAGAAAACTTGTTCCCTACTAGAAATCGTCGTGAAGAATAACTATGACATTGACAACAATTTACATGGTTCTCAACTCTTCTAAAAACATAACAGTTGGAGTAACCACGGCTCTTTTTTGAGATAACTGAGACTGGTGATAAGTTTAGGCACGAGGAATCTAAGTTGACATTACAAAAATTTCGAGTACTTTTCAAACATTTATTATTATTATTCGCAGATATATTATAATTACGACGCCTCAGGGGCTCTGGCCCAACTTTCAATATTTTCTGAACGCTGCATACTGATTTTATCGTCGGTAAAAAGGGAAAACAGTTGAAAAAAATCATAAGCCACAGAAAAAAAAGAAAAACGAGACGCAAATAAATTACTGCTGATTTGTTCACTTTTCGCGATTTGAATGAAACCCTTTTTGATCACCATCACTGTGTTTACAAAAATAGTAGAATCTGCAGTTGTAAAATGTTTTTCCCTTTTTGACTCTATACAATTACAATAATATTTTTATTCATTTGTTTATGTGGTAAAATATGTTTCGCGCCATTTTATTTGGCCAACAGGGAGATGAAAATATACAATAGTTATGCAGGATTCGCGTGATCATTGTTTGTTTATTTTTTTGGTGCACTAGCACTCGATTTTCCATGTGACATCAGCTGGCTTCTTAGCTGAGATTAGATTAAATTAGTTCACAACGACGGTAAGTGCAAAGATAAAAGAAAAGTGAAAGAAGGTAATAAAATGTCATAATTTAGTCGTAGTCTAACCAAGACCAAGGTCACACACTGTGAACCGGAAATAAATACGTGGAAAGTAAAAATCCTTTTTGAAAAATATCTAGTCGACTGATATGTCTCGTTGATAGTGAAAAACTCTAAAAAGGGCTTTACGTAGTTTCTTTATGAATTGCTCCTTGCCATTAATACTACACATAATTTGATTTCAAGTTGCTGTGAAAAGGATTTCTTTCACCGTTTAGTTGGACGCTATCAAATCAAATAATTATTTAAACATGTTTCGGACAAGTATTTTTAAACTTGGGGTTTTAAGAGGTGGTAAGTCAGATTTCTTATTGGGTGAGGTGCTGCCCCGGCAACGTAGAATGGAAAGATGTCTGTCTGTTTCAACTGTCATCAAAAGCAGGTAAAATTATCGACACATTATTAATAGTAAAATATGGTTTTACTCTCTATTTCCTCATGTACTTATCATAGGACTGGATACAATAGCGAACAGTTAGCTGATAATGTGGAAATGCTGATTCCAGTATCATAGCAGATAAAAATGCATGTAAATGTACATTGAATATTTCTCGGCACTTTGGTGTTGGCTGTGTTTTGAAAAATTCATGTATGAATAGGGGTAAGGAACGGGTTCGAGAGAAAATCGTGTCAGAAACATGCATAATATAGGTAGTTACATGCATGCATTATTATGGGGAAAGCTGATACAATATTTTAACCTTTAATTGTATGTATGTTTACTTTCCTAAAAGTGCTATTATCTAAAAGTTTATCTATTGCATTTGGTGAAATTGTGAAAGAGATTCTTCACATTTTGATGTGAACTCACAACTACTTTACTACGTAGGAATTCTAAACTGCATGTAATTATGGAAAACTTTGGATTCGTTTTTGAAAACTTGTTTTAAAGGTAGGACAAAGCCCTGCAGAAGATGCATCTCCGAGATAAATGTGTCCGTTATATGCTTACTGTTGCCAACGTTGAATATACAAGTCGCTTATCTACATCGCACGTTACAGTCCTTATAGATATTTGCAAGATGGAAGCTCAACGTTTACGGGGAAGGTTGTATAAAAAATTATTTTTGAATCGAGGGGCGATTAAAACATTAGCAATTTGTAGCAGCATCAGCATACAAAGAATCTCAGCACAGCATAGCTATAGATACGATACAACCACTGTCACAAATAGTTACATTTTTATGATGTGATCGCTTCAATGGAAACATCTCCAGAAAGAGAAGTAACTAAGCAGGCTTAGGAGGGGGCAACCGTGTTTCTCTGGTAAACGCTTGGAATATCGAACTTTACTACTATTGGGTCGAGAAAAAAATGGCAGTCTTGAGAACGCAGAGTTGAATAGCTCTTTTGAGAAAGCAATAATACAAATGTTCCACAATTGAAGAAAACGTGCTGTCCTTCACTCAAGGCGTTTTCTTTGGCAAAACACAAACAAATAGAGTCATTTATCTCAAAGATGCATAATCTAGCGTAGGGCCACGTCCTACTTATGAATCCACATTTAAAAACAACTAAATGCAGTTTAGAATTCTTTATTTAATATCAAAAACTTATTGATTTTGTTTATACCAAAATGCTAATGTTGAAGCAGGCTATACGTATTTACTTCTCCAAGAAGACATCTCTTGTTACTCTTTTCTAATCAAAAGCAATTTGATCCACTCGGTGTTTCAATCTGTATTTTCTAGCATATTCCATGTTTCATGAAAAAATATTTTGACGATTGATAGCATACCTATAACTACAATTTACTTTACATGCACTATGCGCATTGCATGTAATAAATAGCTTATGACTTTTTCGTCAACTTAGAGTTTACTTCTGATGATTATTTTCTCCAACTTTGGAGAAAGGTGAAAATGTTCAAGTGAAAGCGGAGAAAGTAATTTTTGGCTTGTTAGTGCAAGGCATTCTTTTACCATTTCGTTCAAAAAATTATGCTTCCAACGAAACGCTAGCTACCACACGTTTTGTTCTTTTAGCAGGGTGTCATCATAAGTTTAGGATTGTTTTTAACATATCATCTGAAATGAATATGTATTATCAAACATAACTAGATGAGTGTAAACCCTCAGAAACCCAACCTTCGTTTGCGTGACTTAAACGCCGCTAGTGGTCCAAAAAATGTATTGCATGTAATAATAATAGCTTATGACTTTTTTGTCAACTTATAGTTTACATCTAACGATTATTTTCCCCAACTTTGGAGAAAGGTGAAAATTTTCAAGTGAAAGCGGAGAAAGTAATTTTTGGCTTGTTAGTGCAAGGCATTCTTTCACCATTTCGCTCACAAAATTATGCTTCCAACGAAACGCTGACTACCACACGTTTTGTCCTTTTAACGGGATGTCATAAGTTTAGGATTGTTTTTAACATATCATCTGAAATGAATATGTATTATCAAACATAATAACTTACATACATCGCGAAATGCTGGTTGCATTTTGCAACCAAACTTTGAAATAGATAATCAACTTGAATTATCCACTAATAGACCATCAAAATGATTACCACAACTATATAATCACAAGAACTCTCAACTCAAAAATTTGGTCGGAAACTCATAATAGTCATAATATACTTTTCCGTACGTCGTGGCCAAAAGGAGCTTAGTTTTATATGTTCCTTTTTTAGGCGAATTAGTGCCCATTATTATACGTTTTGATTAAAAGATTCAGAAAATATGAAGAAAACATGGATGGATGCAAATCAATTAAAATGCAAATCGAAGTAGGCTGTTATCTGTATACACTTGCTTGCTGTCTCAAACAGGATTTGCTTGCTGTCTCAACTAGCCCCATGAGGTGTCCGATAATAAAACGCAGACAGGAATAAACCTAAAATATAGGTTGATAGTGTGTAAGTAGTAGGTAGATAGAAATTGCTTTCATTCATGCTGACAAATCAAATGCACAAAAAAGTGTGAAATGTAGACATTGTATAATATTATGAACCCATGAGCGTGGGCGACATGAGAGACTGCGAAGGACATTATTTGCATGCTTATATAATATCTAAAAACCAAATCAAAAAGTGTGTGCGATCTTTTCTTGCCACCATGAACAGTTCCGAAAATGAAACCAATAAATTCGTATTTGGGGATTCTTGAAGAAAGAAGATAAAAGTAAAGCATACGACGTACGTTCCTACCTATTTGCAGCGATCTCATTTAATTCTCCAAGCCTTTTTAATTCTAAATTCATGGTCAGTCAATTTTGAGCGCATAACACACTTTCTCATAATATTTTTGATGCTTTTACCAGTTTCAGCAATGAAATTCTTTCACAACCAAGTACACCATCATACATTTCAAATCCAAGAAATATGTGGTGTATGGTATTGCATAATAGCCATTATGTGCTAATAAATTGAAGGTCAATTGTTTTTAAACAAAATGCATTGCTTTTGTTTTTTTAAATAGCAAAGCAGCGAAGGACAATGAAGACGAAGATTTAGATAAGCCTATCCAGTTTACAACATCAAAAGCATCCAAATTCTCTGCACAGGAAACTCTTGGAGGAGATCCGTTTCCAAACGCTCCGTGGTATCAGCCCTATGTGGTAACGTTCAGTGTTGGCATTTTCCTTCTTTACTTTTTGGTTTTACGTGAAGAAAACGATGTAGACGAACTGATGGCTCAACCATTGTGGCAACGAATTCCGGGTCTGGAGAAGCAACAACTGCTGCTTTTATTAGACTACAATCGTAGTCATAATCTTGATACTCATGATATTGAACGACGACTGGAGGAGCTTGAAGCTATTGCAAGTCAACAGCAAATGCAAAGTCGTAGTCGATAATTTTTGTGCTACACTTAAATCAGTAGGTATATATATATATATGTATAGCTAGTGTGTTATATGCAGATTTTGTAGTTGTTCATCACAGTAATGAAACCTGTTTGTATGTATTCCTTCTTATTTATATGAAAATGTAAAACTATATTATTTGAATACAAAACTATATTAGGTATGTGACCTACCTACAATGTGTATGATAAGTCAAGCTGAAATAAAATGCCATAGTTGACCGTACAACTATTATTATTACCAACGCTTACCGTTTATCGTTTCTGGCTCCGCATAATTTTTCAAGTGTGAATGAATAAAGTGTAGGCTTTCTATGAAATGGCGCAATACCTAGTTAATGATATTGAATAAAAACAATAAAGCTCCACTTACTCTATCTCATCAGTTCTATGTAAAAAAAAATTCATGTAAGAATTGGAGGAGTAGTGTTCTTGAATCGAATCCCCGGGTTATAGGTTTATTCATTTTCTCATGTGTGAAAATGAATATAATTATAATAACTTGAAATGGCCTTCCAAGCCACAACTTCTACTCTGTGGTATTATCTTTTCCTAGGAATGAAAATGGAAATTTTCCAAGTAAAGCCTAGAGAAAAATAAATATCCTCTTTTTATTCCCACATTGCCTCACTTGCCTATATTGCTCATCACAACGGCTCCAAATTATTTTCTAGAGAGTAAGTGTGCAAGATATGTATGTATATCATTTATACATATATACTTTTAATATATATGTACGATTTCTAGTTAGCTCACTTACCATTAGACATTTTGGAAGTGAAATCATGTTAAAATAGTCATGAGAATGAAAAGGGTGGATTATCCCTGAATCAGACGTGAGACAAGGCTGTGGCAATACTACTTTAGGTATACATTCTTGACAGCTTCTCAATTCGACATCTCTCATAGTTCGTTTGTTGTTTCGCAACGAAATATCAGTCTACCCAGTCATTCATCTGTATTACCAAGTAAAACAAATATTATGCGGTTGGTAATATGTATATCGCTCGAGGTAAACGGGAAATTCAGCTTCTGAGCTTTTTTCACAATCTCATCGTCATCATCATCATCATCGTCATCATACTATTAAATGTATATTGTCCTGCCATCATGTCAGACAGCTTCCTTCCTTTCTTCTGAGAACGTAAAAATTACATACCAAAAGCAAAAGTGCTATATTATTCATATTCTCCATTTTTGAACTCTTTTCCTCAAGCACTCACCCACCGTATTATACTAACTATCTTTCTAAAACTCACATCAATCCCTGGGTAGATTTTTATTACTAGCTTTTTTCACATGAATCCTTATTACCGTCACATCACTTAACGCATTATATCAAGCAAGTTTATACACAATACATTCCAGTGCTACTGCATAATATATTATATTTCCAAGATTTTATAAGCAGGAAAAAGGAAAAAATAAAGACTACGACTGCTACTACTACGATTGCTGCCACAGCTTCTTCTACTACTACTACTACACACACACAACCTACCATTCCATTATTTTGCACATCTCTTCAACTTTTTTTTTCCACCGAATATGCGAATGTTTGTGAGTGCGAGTGGAGAAGCAACAGGAGTGGGTGCTTTCACCTCTACTCTTCTATTGCAACCATCTACCAGATAGATCAGAGAAAGAAAAAAAAGTCGCTTGTGTGCTTGTGCATAACTAGAGCATATAATACCCAAGCTACGTATGAGCTGAGAGAAAGGAGAAAAACGAGTCTTTCAAGTTGCGCACACGTGCTGGGTAAAAGAAAGCAACAACAAGCTAACTTGATCCTTACATTTACGTACATAACTTCATTTTCATCTTTAGCATCGTCATGAGCACCAAGCAGGAACCAACAGATAGCTTACACTATTACTACTACTGCTTTCATTCTCATGTCTCATTGAACGCAATCTTTTTTTGGTGTGAGAATGAAGGGAAAAAGAAGACGAAGAGAAAATAAGACTCGGAATCTGAATTCTCAAACAGCCATGTAAAGTATATATACAGCAGTATACAGTTTCTCTCATTCTTTCCATCTATCTGTCTGTAGCTTTCACTACACATAGAGACAACTACGAATCTACGACGCGAGTAGTTGAATTGGATGGAGCCAAAAAAGGTTGCTTTATTCTTTCTATTGCGTATTTTATCATTAGAAAGAGAAAGTCCGTCAGCCTTAAAAAAACTGACGATCCCTCACAGATACAGATAAAGAATAGAGAGATGAACAACAAGAATGAAAAAAAAAAGATCTACTGTAATATAGCAGTAGTGTGTACAGGTCGTCTGGGAAACAAGTATAGAGAGAAAGATGATTCCAGTAGCTACAGGTTTAGATTGGCACATAGAAATGAAAGCGTGCCCACGTCTGAAAATCATGGGTAAAAAGTAGACAAGTATATAAAAGCATGAATCCTGGTCTTGGCGTTTCTTCAGTCTCCCGGACTCCCTGTTGGGTGAACCATGTAGCTTCATCATCGCTATAATAGCTTTTAGCTGAAAGCGGTTATAATTTCTTTCCTGTGTGTTTATTCCATTTATTGTCAGTCAGTATTTTGGGAGATCTGATCCCTGTTATTTGTCATGTTGTATTGTCATATAGAAAAACCATAACTGAGAAGAAAACGAAGAAGAAGATGAACTGCTACCAATTAGTTAATAAGAGTCTGCTAAAACCTTGCACTTTTGTCTCACGTCTCATATATATTATATGACCATGTAGTTTGCTTTTTTTCTCTCCAAATCTCCAATTATTTTTTAACGATAGTTAAATCATGAGAGCTTGTTACTCGAACAGACTTAAGTGTGTTAAATGAAAGAAAGGCAAAAAAAAGCTGAAATCTTATTATGCTTAACCTAGCGCAAGTTAGAGTCAAAGATAAAAAAATAATATCTGTGGAGAAAGTACAAAGTAGTGTTACAATCCATTAAAACTGGTTATTACTACCTGTTTACTTTTTTTTCGTGAGTGCACTTCAATGTTCATCAAATGCGAGCAAGTGGACGCTCGTTTCTCTTTTCAAATGAAGTGGAAACAGAAAGAAAGCACGTCTATAGTCCAATAAACATTTCTCTACTTTCTACTTTGTTCATGTTACCTTAACTTGATTTCTTTTCATGGTAATCAAATAACGACTATCTACCAGTAGAAAAAAAAGAGAGAGAAAGTCATGAGACATTTACTGTTGTTGCTTCTCAGGTTCTTCTTGTATTCCTCTAAACATAAAGAGTTTGATTTTAGCAAGAAGGAGCTTAATAATTTTCTGTAGAAACTGTAAACCTGATCTCTGTCTCTGCCAAATCTTATCTCATTGATCACCTATCATATATATAATACGCCTTTTCTTTCTTACTCAAGTTACTTTTACGCGACACACGCCTTTGTAAGCAATTCCCAAACAGTACTGCACAACAACTCGCTCCTGAACTTGTCTTACTACAAACAAACGCTGGCCATTGTTTATGATGAGTGGAGGAAACGGCAGGCAGTAGAAGACTGTTTTTGTGCTGTTATAGTGGTCTGACAAAGGAAACAACTTGGATTTTCTGATTGCCGCGGAGTTTTCGGTAAGTACCTACCTATTCACAATCACCAACTTCCAGTAGTAGTTTATTTCTTTTTTTTTAGCTGTTGTATTCTTTTATTTAGTTTGCCTTTCCACTTTCCAATCTTTAATCATAGTAGCTTTGACGTTTCTTTTGTGAAACGGCATTGTCATTTCGTATGGTCTCAGAGATACACTTATCACCATTTCACATACTTGGACAGTATGTAGTTTAACCTTTGCTTTCATGTTTAAGTTTCCACTTGGAAAATCCAAGACAGTACACAAAGCTTAAAAAATACAAATGCATACGTGATTCGTATCAGGTCTTATAAGCGATAAATTTAAATTATTAATCTTGACGTGTCCTTTGTTGCGTTGGCATCCTGCGCTTCACACACTTATTTCTTCTTTGGAAATAGACTCCACGACAAATTATATCTGACAGACTCTATTAGTAAGAACACAAGGGACGTGGGTTTCCCTTGTGTGTGTGTGGACATTTTTGCAAAGCTGAGAACGTGTTGAAGTTATTTCACCCACCACACGGCTTTTTTCCAAGCATATACATATTACGGTAACTGTTATACTGTTGATCACTTACAAATTTGTCCAAGTAAGTAACAACTTGACAAACTATGTATGCATTGTAGCCTTTTCAAATGCCGAAACTTTAGATGGGTTGAAAACATTTACATTACTGTAGATTATATAAAAAGCATTAATGCTGTAAACACGAGAAGATCTTTACGTATTACATTACTGTCGTTAGCATTGACTTGGTTATGCAAGAATACAATTATATCACATTTTTCCATGCAAACCACTATTCAACTTAACAAACAACTAAGCAAACATGTAGTCTTGTAGATACATGATCTGTTTTATAGTTACATAAAAGTGTAACAATATGAGATGGTATCTTACTTGGAAACTCAAAGTTTCTTATTGCTGGAAATAATGATGAAGGTGCCTACTAGCATTGTCGTTTGAAAATACTTTCACCGTGCCCTGTCTGCGTTTCGCATGTAGTCACGCCGTGATAAGTGCAATGTTATTTACCTGCTCTTTTTCTTTTTAGCAAACAAACCCTCAAAGTGTGAAGTAACCTATCACTAACTTTTAGATACTTTTTGTTTACATTAAAAAACTAAAACATTAAATTGCTTTGTCACTGTTTTAACTAAAACTGCTCTGCAAACAAGCTGGAAATTTATGTCTTTTGAGACGAAATGTGTTTGTTTAACATTTACAGTTTTCAGTGTACCCAGCCATACAGTAAAGATTACAATTTTTTAACGCGTCACAAAAGTAGCAACAACATAACAGCATAAAAAATTGGGTAATAAAATTACAATTGAACTTTTTAATTGTATATAATATAAAGAAGTACTATTTCGAAATGAACAAATCAAAAGCAGTTTTAATCTAGGACAGCTTTTATATTTTTTTTCAAGTTTTTGCACTCAAAAATTCTCTCAAGTTTTATATTAGTGCATTAGCTGAAACGAAAGCTTTTAGAATTCTTTTCCCATCAACAATTGTCCGATACGGTGCATGGCATGTCTATTGTCTATGTCTAAAGTTGATTGCAACTAATTAAAATATTGTGTTCAGCAGCCACTGCCTACTTCCCATTCTTTTGTAGATGGTCTTATGAATACTATTATTATTGCATTTTAGTTATTGCGCAATTTTACTTCAAAACGTCTTGGAGGAAATGAATGGAGCAATGTATTAATTAAAGAAATTGATGACGAAAGGTTTCACGTTTCTACGAAACCAACTAATGCAATGCAGAACTGGAACTAAGACAGACACTGTTTCATTTCCAAGAAAGTTTGAAGATCGGAAATTTTACCAAGGAGAAAGTATTACAGCATTGCGCAAACCTCTAATATATGTAAGGTTTCTGGAAACTGATAATCGACTACAGACAAGTTGAAATCTTTGAAGATTTTCTGTGGAAATTTTGAAGAACTTATCCATTTTTTAATCGATAGCCCAAAGGGCCAAATGTAATTTTATTAACTTTGACAAAGTTAAAAATCATTAATGGCCAGTAGACACAAACCAATTTGCTGTAATACCATTTTCTCTCATTCTACTCGTTCTTCATCAAAGATTTCCGAAGTAAAAAGATGAAAAAATGCGATCTATTTAAGTATTGTGTATTGTACATATTTAGTAGTTGCAATGTAATATGAAAGAGAAAGTCACAGCTTTAAGAAAGCTGGTACATATAGGTATACACACTTCTTTATATAGAAAAAGTTATAAGAAAGGTCTTGTGTACTGTTGGCCATACTTGTATTAGGTAAATATTAGCCTCTAGCACGTTTCTGTCACGTTAAATCAGTGCCATAACTCACTTACTTGACTTTCACTTGACTGAAGCACCTCGATATACTCTTTCTCCTAGACCACACCAGAATTTGTATAAAATTCTTAGTTATTTGTGTGATATCAAATGCATGCAAATCTTGTGCTGATAACCACTTACATGCTCCATTGGTCCACAGATACATGATATTATGTCGCATAACCAATCGTATCAACCATTGAATTTAAATGACTTTTATCGCTGCTTGAGGGGAATAGGGAAGCTAAATATTAAGATAACTAGCCTATTACTTTCTTTCCTGTACTGTACTTCTGCTGCTACTGTACGTTCTGCTAAATATTAAGATAACTAGCCTATTACTTTCTTTCCTATACTGTACTTCAGCTGCCACTGTACCTTCAGTAACTTATTTATACACTGCCGTAATAAAAATGAAAGCACTTTTATGCTAGAAGAAATTGAAAGAAGTTTTCGAATTTCACTTTCCAACTTTCAGATTATTGGATGTGCTGTTAGTGCTGTATGCCCTGAGAAGAAGCAGAGAGCAAATTTTATGCCTATTGCCTGTTTACATGTGAATGAATTGTCAGGAGATGAACTCCCACGGATCGACAACTTCCTCGGCGGGGTCCTCACGGAAAGACCATGACTGGGCTCTCTTCTTTAAGTTTCTCACAATTTCATCTGTTGCAACTTTCGCCAGCATCGGCAACATTTTTACAATCAGTGCCATTATTATTGACGATCTGCTACGGAAAAAAGGTAAGTTTACTTTTTTACAACTTTCATGCCTCCTTCCCACAAATATAGATTACTTTTTCTTTATGATAGAAAAAACACTAAATTTATCGTTTTCACATCTCATCCCAATTTCCTATTTTTTGAAGCCACTTTGCTTGATCTGCTATGACAAGATTGAGTATATAGAGAGAAGCGTTTGTAAAGAATGATAGAAAGTATATAATTTGATATGAGGCGGGGTTCAGTGAAGCTTTCCACAATTTAAAAGCAATAAAAACTGATAAATATTTGCTTCTAGTTGTCATGTTCCCTCCAGCTAATTTATCAAGCGAATGAACCTAACGTTGATTGAAAAAATGGCGCAATTGGCATCATTACGTAGTTTCACAATTTTCCGTATCACGTTACCATCATCATCAGTATCAGTATCAGTGATGGTGGCTCTTTGACTTTGTCAATTGTTACAATAAAAAAATGCAGAGAGTACAAAACAGTATCAAGCGAGCAAGTACAAAGAGAAAGTCGGAAATGGTTACAGGTTAAGAGAATTTATTGAGAGAAATTGGCATTATTGGCATGACTAGTAGCATTTTGCTCGATTCACATGTAACAGTATTAACGTTTTGTGATTTGACTTTATGCATTTATTTTTGGTTTTGCATGCAGACTAGAGTGAAAACGAAATCAACTCGGTGGGTCTGTACATACTACTAAAGTGTCTTGTGAGCAAGTACAAAGTCTAGCTAGATACAATAGGCATATGCACATTCGTGTTCTACGTTCATCAGAAAAGTAGAAGGCGCAATTACTCCCTGCTTTTCACTCAAATTATCCAAAGCGTACATGCAATAGCAATGTAATAATGTTATGTTACTTTTTC
>JAHZMZ010003407.1:0-13262 GCA_027743805.1 Lepidocyrtoides sp. E14 | reverse complement strand
TGTGTGGTATGCGTTGCCTTTGAGCTGAACAGCAGGAAGTGTATTGGGCGAATTGTTACACCAGCGGAGGCACTAGATTGACGAGAATGAGAGAAAGCAAAGTGGCACCAAAGCTTTTACTCCTACTACGACGATGATGGGTGCATGGGGAGAAAGTAAAGTTAAAGTAGAGTTATTGTGCTATTGTATTGGTGTAACGAAAATATTAATAGCTTATGGATACCTAGTTTTTATCCAAACACTGTTTCACTGCTGTTTGAAGCACGTAATATAAGTAAATAGCTATAAGAACTTGTGGCATTTGTCATATTAATTATAACATATATATATGTAACCCATGTTTGCAAATTTTGTTTCAAGTAGTGGTATGGTTTTCTCGTGAAAGAGAGGTGTAATGTTGAGGTGTGCATACCACCACTGAACTGAAACTATGGATGACGTGGGTTGAGTTTGAGTTTGTGGCGTACGTATATTGAATATACAATACACATTTAGATGGTCTAAATGCCATGTTGTTTTTACGCAAATGATCGGTCCATGCATGCATCGCAATTTACATTGTGGTGGTAGCGGTGGTTTGTTTGCTTTGTCGTATCGTAACGTAATAGGAGGTTATGAATGAATTGCAATACTACTAAAGTATTTTCCATTACTACTCATCGTAATGTGGATTAGTTTTACAATACTTTGAAGTTGATGGTAAAAAACAATTATCGATTGTACAGTACACATCGTTTTCTCAAGCTATTCCATTATTTTATCAAGGACGTTTATAGAAATATTTGGTGAATGAGAGTGTACGTAGTGTGCGCCATGGGCTAAAAATGAGATACAAATGTCGAGAAACATGTCCAACAAGATTGTGTGGGTATGCGGATTATGCATACAAATTAGAGTAATTAAAATAAACAACAAAATAGCAATAATAGCATACCTTTCATTTCGTATCGGAAAATACTGTTACAATTTCTGTACACTCATATGTGCCGTGTATGCCAAAAGATGTAATATTTTTATTCGTTCCAACACAGAAAACCTGATGGGATTGAGTTATGTAAACTCTGGTCAATATAATGGTGGTAGCAATATGCTGTTTAAGTACCAACTTGTTTGCACAACGCTTTTCCAGTTGCAACATGACAGCATAATAAATTTATGTAAAGTTCTATAATAACAAAACAGTTTATTCTGCAAAATAGTTTTAGTTAGCTTCTCGTTAGGCTCAGCTTTTCTCTCAAAATCCTGCTAAAGCAATACATAAAATGCAAATGAATTTCATCTGCACAAAGGTTAGAATTAGAATACATATATAAATCTCGACCGCTTGCGTCATTCATATTGATGCAGTGAATAGCATTGATGTGCAAAAACATTTTCACTGGATGTTTCTGTTATGATTATATACAAGAGAAGAAATACAAACCTTTCACTCTGTACTTTGTGTTTATAATTGACCTCAGGGTTGAGTCAAATGAATGGGTTTGTGCATAATTTTGGTCTTTGGCTTCTTTTATTCAAAAGGCAGCAAAAAATGGCGTCATTATATACAAATCGTATGTAAAAATACTTAGGTATATTTCAAAGCTATGCTTTTATTTTGCATTCTACAGGCGCACAACGAGATCATTATATAAAATTAGAGCTGAATGGCTGTTGCATGGTTTACAATATGTATTGACATACCTTATGTCGAAACATGAAAAAAAGAAGCAATGTCTACAACCAAAGGGATAACTGTTGCAGTGAAAATCCTGCATCAACAACGCTTGGGAACAGGTAGTAGTCATTTATTTGGCTACTATAGAACTGCTAGTACCCTGTAATAATAGTGCTTTATATTCGAATCATTTGCAATTTCGGAGTCTACTAAACATATTGCACTGTGTAGTATGTATGTACACTTTTCGTAACATGAAACAGATTATTAGATAAAAAAAATAAATTTATTTTATACTTCTTGATGCAGCTGTTTTCTCTTTCACCATTTTCCTAAGCGTACCGTAATATTACTTCTATTTACTCAACAACACAAGTTTATTGTGGTGTGGTTGAAAATAGGTCTCCTAATACCTATTTATGGCACTACTTTTGTGCTCCCTCTAGAATTAAAGAGCCCATGTTGAAAAAAGCTGAAAAGTTTTAAACTAAGGTTGACTTTCACTTCCTTCTGTTCCCATCTGACGGTAGAAGGTAAGCCCTGATGAAAATAAATAAAACATGAAAACTAAACGTCACACTTACTTTTTTTGTTAATTCAAGAGAGGAAGGAGAGAAGTAGTAGTGCAAACAAAAACAAAACTTGCGGTAAATATTGTATTTTTTTACTTGCATACGTATAAAGTCACAAGCTTTACATCACATACTATACATATAGTAATGGAGAACTCCAACCTATATATTTTTAGCCATCGCAAGTGTTCTCATAAATATCTCGTGACAGTTGATCCGAAAGAGTCACACCTCCATTTTTGATAAGCAGATTATTTTTTCAGTAGACAGTCACGTTGTCGTTGTTGGCACATGCATTATTAAAATAGATAATACTTTCACTTCAAGTTGACGCATTACTGTTACATACGATGATAAAATAGTGTCGTTTTCCATAATTTGGGGTTTTACTTAAAACATAACATGGTACAAAAAACTTCCTGCTTTTAGATAGTACAACTTTGTACAAAAGTGAAAATGCGACTCGTGACTAACTCGCAAAATTTTGGATGTGAATGGTAATATTTTAATGTAATAAATACACACACTTATCCAACTTTATGCATGTACAATGCATATTATAAGAATTGCGGGTGTAGAGCATAATATCATGATAGTGTAAAAATTTACTAGATGAATGACCGATCGCTTACAAACAATGAGTGCATACGTCAGTCAGTCACACACCTAATATATCGCTTACAAACAATGAGTGCACACGTCAGTCAGTCACACACCAAATATGTACGTATGAAAACTGTTCATAATAATCAGTACAATATGTTGCCTTCATTCAGATTGTCAGAATTTATTTAGTGTAGTGGATAATACAAGTTGGCAAATTTCTTACCTTTTCCATAATACTACTACTGAGCGTAAAAATATTTTGATAGTATTACTGTTCTCAGTCACGACAACATAGCTTAAAGGTATGCAGAAACAAAAATAACGTCGTATATTATAACTCTTACAAACGGATTACACCACACTTGAGCACCTACGTAGCATTACCGACAGTCTATTACTACACCTATCATAACAAAGTAAGTGATACATTTTAATATGTGACATTTTTACTCATAGTAAATTCTTCATGGGACTATGTACTTGCCACCAAGCCTTTTAATTTTGTGCGAGGAGTATGTGTCACCCATATATTTATAACGTGGGCTGTCAGCAAGAACGGATCAATTTCCAAGCGTGGGTGACAAATGGGCTTATAGCGTTTTCAAAATGCTAACTCATTAAGTCAAGTTCATTTTAAATGTCGATAGGGAGAATTATTGCGCATTATATATATAAATTTAATGATATTGTGTATGTAAAGCTTTGTATTATTAAAATTGCCATTGTCCCATCTCATGAGGAGCTCCATCCAACCAAGCAAAAATATTATTCGTGAAGGCTTCACAGTACTTCCTAAGTGAGCTTAAAGCTACCTGCCGCGCGGTGAGTGGTCTAATCAATCTGTCATAATGTGGCACTTATTACAACTCTTCAATTTCTGACAGTAATAGTATTAACAAATTTAAAAGCAGCCGGTAAAAATAGCATAGGTACGTACATGCATTAGCACAAATAAACCGAAATTTTCAGACGCAGTCATAATTCAAAACAAACCATTTTACATAAAGTTAGAATAAAGTACTGCATACTTGATTTCAAATGCGTACCTACCTGCTGTTATTAGTGTTATTGTATTAACCTACTGGGAAAAACAACATATGATCCTAATTGGCTCACGCACCTGAATGTAAATACATAAATACCTAAGTAGTATTAAGGTGGCCGTTATATTTTCTGTAGGTGAATGAGTAACAATTTTATTGCCTTAAAAAACAACCCATCGCTCATATTACTGTCAAAAATCCAGAGGACTCTCATGCTGATATAAATATTTAGCAGAGTGGCTGGCATATATGTATATTTATTGTACGCGACATATGGTGCTCATATTCCAGTTTCAGTTTACAAACATAAACTAAACCTAATTGGGACACATTTAGTATCATTTCATCTTTTAGTAACTACTGTCATACATTTAATGTATATATATAACAGAGAAGGTCATTCGTAACCACCACATTCAGCAGTATCTAATTAAATAGAAAGCATCTTATCAAGGCGTAAGAAAATAATAACAAAAGTATTTCACTTGAAATTTCTTCCAGGTACTAATTCAGACCTGTCCCTCATTAAATTTTAATAATAATAACAATAATAATTGTTTAGTAAGGGTTATGTGTTCTTCAGAAAACATGCCTAGGGCCCACTCATCTTTCTCATAACATATTTTTACACAAATATGTACAAGCCTCCGCAGCACATCAGCTGCATACTTTGTAATAAAATATGTTTTTTTTCAACAGTACCAAATATGAAACTCATATACTTCATATTGCACGTAGGGTTAATCATCAACGTGTACTTTTGGTCAACATTATTTTAAAGTAAAGTACTTATTCCGACCTACACAAAATTTTGGATTCATCTTATTCATTTATTTATTTACATTTGTAACTCATTTCACCTTAAATGTCATGAACTAACTACACCTAAATTCTCTGGAGAAAGCCTGGTGAAAGTTTCCTTTTATTTACGTAAATAAACAACACACATGCACACTATATATTTTTACCTTACCCATTTTGTGCCCACGTTTGTTCATCTCACTTTTTCGTTGCGTGTCACAAGCAATATAATAAATATACATGACTGTTCATGCTCGTCCTCCTGGTAGTTAGCTACTTATGTACGTAGGCGATAGCCATATAAAATAGCTCGAAAAACCTACGTGACTAAAAAAAGTCGAACTGCATTGCATCGTTCTACTACCAATGTGCTATCACACGCACGCACGCAGAGAAGGAGGAGTAGAAAGCTAGCATGACAATGAAAATTTCACAGTCATCAAGCGTCAACTGTCATCCAATAGATTTGGCGTGCATGCATGCCTGCAAAATTAGAGTACGCTCCCATACGCTCTATTCTAACTAATAATGATAGATTTTCCTTACCCTCTACAGCATTTACCTACATGCTTACGATTAGCTGTTGCCAGTTTATGCTTTTCAATTTCTGCTACAACGTGATCAAACCTTTTTTGCTACCGCTTGCATAAATTAATGGCAACGGCTGGTTAATAAAGGAAGGAAAATTGAATAACGCTCAAGAAAAGCAATATAGAATCGTGCGATTTTTAATTTGTCTTACATTTTTTGTTCAAAATGCGTGAAGCAGGCAAAAGCACATGACATATTTTTAGAATTTATTTTGACCGTTTCTCTTTATTACCTATATTTCTCTTGTGGAATGGCACGAACTTGAGTTACCCCATTTAAATGCATTACATGTTGGTCTGTCTTATATCCTAGGTCTCACTTAGCTTATATAGGATCGACAAATTACAAAGATATGCATGCACGCTGATTCCATCATCATCATCATCACTGTCGTTCTAATAAGAAAAGACTCATAAATTGATTCTTTGCAAAAATGTCATTTACTTTTTTTTCTTCTCGTCTGATTAAACTTGTCATGGCACGGTCACCAAATGCGTCGTTCAGCACTAAGCAAAAGTTAATGGAAGAGGGCAACGACATATTCCTTTCGTTATGCAGTAGCTTTTTCTGTAGCTCAGTCTGCCAGACTGTATGGCGCAACGCACGACAACGAGCGATGATAACGATGAAGATGGAGATAATGATGGCATGCTTTCTTTCTCCCTGTAATTTGAGTAATAGGATAGGCACAAACATATCTATTATAAATATATGCGAATGCAAACACACCATACTCTCTAATATTATAGCTAATACACAGTCCTCTTTTTACAGAAATGGAAACTGCGTAAAATGTTGAGATGGTTGCGTATATTTTTTTGTGTAAAGAGTCACTTCATTATAATGGTATTGTACTAGTCTTATTAAGGTTAATGAACGAACAAAAGGATCGTTTTCACAAAAAAAAGATAGCTCACTTTGTGTAATTATGGCCCCAAGGGCAGCTCTTTTGTATGTGTATACATTTACATGGGAATTGCTTTCACTCTGAAACAATATCATCTATTATGAAGAATTAAGGAGAATCTTACGTCATTCTCATCTCATTTCATTTGTTCTCTGTATTCATCGATATGTCTTTGTAATTTACCTTTTTTGCGTAAATAATACATGCATCGTCTACGCCTTTGATGATGAACGCAGGAGGCAGGCAAGCAAGGGTTGAATGACGCTTCAAAAGCTAAGAGCGGTAGCAGTACTGCCACTTCATTTTAAGTAGTGTACACTTCATTTGGCTTTTACATCCTTTCTGCCTCATTTAATACACAACTTTACCACATTCTAAAAGCCAACACTAGCTGTACATTGTTCTGTGTGAATTCCTGGGAAAATTTAATACAAACTTTTGTGTACGGATTCGAAAATAAAGGAAAATTTACTGGGAAAAACCAAATATTATTGATGTCAAATATGCTTTTGTTTTTGGTTAGTATTGTTTCACGTGTAAACGTTATTTACCAACCCACCTGTGTATTTAGTACCGTAGAGTAAATAGTCTCAGGAAATGAATAATCGTGACATACACGTTAATGTGAGTTGTAGACTTTGATAGTGAATGTGGTCCGTGGAATGAGAATGTGTTTGCAATGAAGCAAATATTGTGCTGCAGCTAGAATGAACTTTGTTTTGTCGAATATTATGAACATATAAAAGATATTACACAACTGATAAATCCGAAAAACCCAGCAACGAGCAGTGCAGGTTTCTGAATAATGTTCAGTAAATAAATGAGTACCAAGCGACCCAACATTAGGGGAAATACCTTAAAGCTAGCAAACAAAATATAATCATATAACCGTGTGGATAAGAGGAGAAGCTAACATGAATAAAGTACACTAGCAAAAGCAAACTTTTATCACATAAAAATTAAAGACATGATGGTAGGCTGAAAATATGACAAAAAATTGCAAACAATGCAAGAAGAGAATGATGCATACGATATAAATAAACTCAAGTAACTGGACAGGAAACTCTGTATTTGTCTAAACAAATGAGTATTTGTATTTGCAACCAATGCTTTTGACTTTTAAATGCAAATAGCTGCAGGCGAGTTTGAAAAATTACGCATTCATCAGGTATCAAATAATAATATGGAAAAAAAAAGCTAAGATCAAGATCAACAAGCATTTAAAAGTAAGATTTATAGTAACACCATGACCAGTCTTCAAATTAACAAAGCTAGAAGATTAAAGGAAATATTTTAAGCAAAAATAAAACTACTTTTACTTTATCCAACAGCAGTTAGACAGAAATTGCCGTAATGAGTTTACTCGATGAAAAAGTAAGTTTATAAAATCTGGAAACTTTTACTTGGAATGTCAATGCAAGTCACAGTTTTATTTTTAATGCATCGCAACAGTGCTGACAAAAGTGAAAGCTGCAACTTATCAAACAGCGTATAAAGTTAATTGTTATATCTGTGCGTGGTATTTACATAAATCATGATGTTTTGTAGAACAAAATGTTGTACATAATTTGCCTTTCTCGTTCAAATATTTCACCGTCAAAGGTGTGTTCTCTGAATACACATCTTGAAACAGCATGCATTTATATATATTATCCCATATATACATACAAGATATGCACATAAACTAAACCCATGGTTAGGAAAATTCAGAAAAAGGGAAAAGAGACACGTGCAGATAATTATCAGAAAACCAAAAAGCCATCCCACATTTCACCGTGTCTTTCCGCCTCCTCAAATAATCGAAAGTGAAAACTAGAAGAAGACTCCCCTGTCACAATACAACACAATAAAATTATATATTATAAAATATTGTAGATACTAGACTAAACTAATCGGTAACAGTTTGCCAGCTTTTCCAGATTTTCACTAAACTACCTACTTTTGCTGCAAAGTTGTATCCGCCTATAACTACACTCCCACGCCATTATAAATTGCACGCTTGTCAGCATAATGTACCCTGTCTTGTCCAGATTTCCTCAGAAACTATGAACTTGCTTTTCGTTTATCCGACTCGCCGTGCTATGTGCTAGCAAACCCAATAAAGTTTGTACTCTACCTTTCTCCTCATTCAATTTTCATATACCTTTGTTATTCCTGTAAAAGTATCCTTTTTACATTCTACAAGCAGCCAAATACAGTGTATCGATACACCCCGGCCCGGAAGGAAAACAAGACTATTATACTGCTGTCGTTTTATGTAAGGCAAGTATGTAGATGTTTATATTTAACGGGAACTGGGAGTATAAATGTATACTGTTATTATGCTTTCCCCAGGCGAACATAAATATGGCTTTACTAGACTAGTGAAAGCCCTTTTTGTTCGTTGCTGAAAATTATCATCACCGTACTCGTCGCATTACAGTTCTCGTATCGTCAACATCGTCCTAGCTTGAAAATGACAGAAGCTTTAATAAAAGCAAACATGCCTTGTTTGTCTGTTTTGCTCCATCTTTTTTAGTAGTAGTAAGTCATTCAACAATCTATGCGTACAGAAAACGAAAACTAGCGTTTTAGCAGTTGACAAAATAGTTTGACAAAATAGGGTAGATTGGCTATCTAGTAGTGTGAAAAGCACATATTATCCTGCAAACAGCAAAATTGGGAGAGGCCAGTTTAATCCAGACAACTAACAAATAATATTGTTCTGGCCACACGGTAATTTGCAAAATAAAACATAATTCGTCGCAACTAAAACTTTGTCTATGTGAAGCATACCAAAGTCCACATATAACATCATGTTACTACTACCACTACCTACCAGAGGGGTCTTGAACACCATCTCATCCTCATTCTCAAATTCTCATAAAACCCCACGTGTTTTTCTAATTTTCCGATTGGAAACAACGGTAAATGGTAAAATAAAATGAGGATGAAATGTTGTTAAAGGCCTGAGTTCTTGGGAAATACTTGGAAGTAGAGTTTTTTTAAAGCCTGGTATATTAACCCACCCAAGTCAGTAGTGATCCGACTTTCAAATCGGATCGAGTTTAAAAAAAATTGCTTAAATAAAAGGTCTGATATCTGTGAACTGAGGTCACTTTTGCTAAAAACAACCTGGTAAAATATTTTTTTAAAAACTGTAGTGTCTCCGGTTTAAAAAAAACTGTAGTGCACAAATATTTAAACATTCATTCGTTGCTTTTATTTAACACTCTAGTAAATTAACTCTTTCCTGGCTGAGTTCCTGATCTTTTCTTGCTCTTACACTCTCACAGTCTGATATTCCTCACTTTTATCTTGATCTCACGTAAATGGAAAGTTTAAAACGAGCAGGTCTGTTAAGCACGTACCATTCCTCGTTGTATCTTCCACGTCCACGCAAGTAGCATTGAAGTCATCTAACATTATTTACTTACTTAATGTGAGTGCATGAATTTGTTTGATTTCACGGTTCGTCTATAAAAACTACACTGCCAGTATTGTACGTGGTACATTGTACCTACTAAATAAAGTGCATGCATATAATCACAAATAAGTATATCGTGAGTTTGCAATACTGGAAAGTATTTAGAAGAGATGGATAGTAAGTAAAAGAAGTTTTAATATGGCTAGCATGACGTGACGTTTTATTTTCTAGTAGTATTCATGTTAATATATTGCGTTACGTGAGTTGATATCAGTCAGTTCGACAAAGATGATGGCTTTGTCGGAAGAGTATGAATATTCCGTTGATTATTTGCCATGCAAATGACCTTCCATATGTCGCCTTTTGATAGTTGCTCTACTGCACAAGACCCTGACAAGGCTGCTACATCACAGAGTACTTTTACTTTACTTTGTTCCTCCCATGAATTCTCTTTTCTACTGAGTTTTGCTTTATTATTGTGAGAATACCACTGTGGGTGAACAAGCAAGGCTTTTCGGTTTCCACTATCTCTAATCATCGTCGTTAGACGTCCTCTTTCCAGCTCTCTAATAATTTTTGCTTGCTGTGCTGCAATCCACCACGACCAACAACCAGAGAAGATGATAATATAGTAACGGTAGTGAGGCTAATACACGTTCCGCTTCTTTTTTTTCCTCTTCTGATACAATCCCGCAATGAATGGGCATTATCCTTTTCTACCATTATATTATATTATGGTGTACGGTGAGTGAATTCAGGGAGTTCATACTTTACAACAAACGCCAAATTCTCTTCCTGGAACCACTGACGATGAGGATGTGTGTGTGTGTATGTGGCTCTACTTTAATAATAGTTTTCTGTGTGTCTACAAAAACTTACACACACAGCGACACTATGACACACACACATACAAAAGAAAAGATACGAGTTATAAGTAATGTAGTTAACCTCTAGGGGACGAACCATATTATGCATGTCATCCGTTCGTTCATGCATTCACTCTAATATTGCTTCCCTCTCTCAAAAGAAGCAGTGTAGTTTGCCTTTAACTACAATGCTCGTTATCGGTTTGCTTGGTAAAGTACTGATGCCTGCCTGCCGTTGCTGCGTTTGCTTGCCACTTGAGCACGGCATTTGTTCGTATTGTCCCTTCGTGAAAAATAAAGTATCCCTTTGCTTGCTCATCGGTGGTGGTGGCGCTCGACTGCCATTGCGTATGTGACATATTTGCGAATGGATTTAGTTAAAAGAGAATAGGAGAAGCGATGTGGAAGTGTGTGGTGGTGGTGGAATATAATAATGATAATAATAGATAGGTAGACACATAAAATAAAATATTTCCCCTGGATTGTAATATACATACTAGTTTACTGTATGCGATACGTAAGTAGAGTCGGCGGGGGTAGCACAATACTACAAGCACAAGAGTCACAGACCCCATGGCAGTAATCATGTGCTGTCGTGCTCATCATCAGCAGCATCGTTTTGTTCTTTATACCGCCACCACATAAACGCACATTTTGTTGTCAAATGAGAAAAAGGGAAACCATCACAAGCTACCAACCAACAACACATGCTCTCCAATTTCAAATTTGGAAGCGGCGGTATAAAGATTACGAGCGTGTTACAATATATAGTGCATAGACAAAGCACTAATAAAAAACTGCGAGAATGGTGGGAGGTAGGATGAGGACATTTCTCTCTCTCTCTCTCTGCGTAAAACTGTGTATGTGTGCCTGCCGATATTCATTCATTCTTTCATTCGCTCACATTCATTGCAAAATTCTTTTTGTGTTCACCGATGTGGAGCAAATGATGGCTTTTAATTTTGCAAAGAGAAATCTTCCCATTCCCTTTCCATTTACTTTCTCTCATCTTACACCACCACATCACAATGAACTGCATCTATTAATTCTGTATGGTGGTATTATTAAAGTGGTGAGCTCACAATGATATTATACAAAAGCATTCTTCTAGATATTTCCTCTGCTCCTTCTGCTCATACTGTCTCATTCATTCATTTTGTAAGTCTTTTTGGTACAAATGTGTGTAATATTAGAAGAATGAGCACTTTACAAAAGAA
This sequence comes from Lepidocyrtoides sp. E14, assembly GCA_027743805.1. Lineage (NCBI taxonomy): Eukaryota > Metazoa > Arthropoda > Collembola > Entomobryomorpha > Entomobryidae > Lepidocyrtoides > Lepidocyrtoides sp. E14. The sequence continues at coordinate 1,596 of JAHZMZ010003407.1, read as the reverse complement.
TCAAGTTGGAGAGAAAGAAAAATATTAAAAAGATTTATTTCCGCTGTCACCAATGTCTCAAAGGAGATTGGTGAAGCTCTTTTTAAAAAGAATGTGTGCTAAAGGAAAATAGGTGAAGATCCAGTTAGGCATAAATACTTTTTTAAAGTATCTTTTTCGTTTACGTCCCACATGTAAAAATGTAAAAAAAACAGTGGATTATAGAGTGGAAAAGGATTATTAACTACTACGTACCGGAAGCATCGACCCAATCCAGTTCAATGCAGAAATGGGTGGAATACCACAGAAACTTGGTTCTTCTAGTAGTCTAGTCAAATATGCAAATGCAGATGCAAGGGAACACTAAATCTAAATTAAATTGCCAATAACATGCATGCCCACATATGGGAAATGAGTATAAAGAATTGTATACAATTGGTGACAAATATATATCTAGTACATATTATGTATATAGCACACTGTCGTTACAACAGAGTGAAAAGAGGATATTTGGAACTAGGAAAAAAAGTTTAGTGAAGAATTCGTCGTTTGCACAATCAGACACAGGAAGCTTCCTTCCAACAACCTACGAAACAACAAACTACACTACAACAAAAAAACAGCGTGAAAAGTACTTTTAAACCAGAAAAAATGTATTCATGCCGTAGGTAGGTATCGATCAATCGAGTTCTTGGATGTGTGTGTGAACATAATGACTATCTGGGGATTGGATTTCTGTTACATGCTGAATTTTTTATATGGAACTTTATCATCCTTCAATACTTTTCCATCCAATTACCCAAGAAGCCAAGAAAGAAAAAGGAAAGAAGAAGGAGGACAAAGAGAAAGAAGTGAGAATACAGGGGATTGTTTCACAGACGGAGAAAAATACATAACAAACAGGAGGATCTTTCCATGCTTCAAATACCATCAACAATAACATCAATGACGAACGTGCTGTTAAATTTTTTTTTAAATTTTACAAAAAGGTATTCAAGTGTGCTAAAGTAGCGACTGTAGTGGATACAAAAATATGAAATTTTATAAGATATGAAAAAGTGGAATAAAATATGAAATAGCGATGATATGATACATCTAAAAAAACACATTCTCAAACCAAGTGTAGTGGATGCTGAAGCTTATTTCCTCTCTGATCCTTAATATTTCTTTCTCTCAATTTGATTATTTCGCTGTTACACTCTTTCTCGTGAGTAAATACACGAAAGTGCTCCAAGACAAGCACAAGAGGGAGAAAAGGATGACTAAAAAAGTGTGAAATGGGAAACTTCTTATTCCAATTTCTCCTTCTGCCTGCCACTGCCACCATCACCACGACATGTAATGAAGGTACGTTGACATGAACGATAGAAAAGAATAAAAGATACAAAGATGAGAATATATAAGAACGTAATATAGGGTGCTACTAGATAGGACAAATCTGCTCCTTTTCCCAGGCATGAAGCGCAAAAATAATGCATAATACTTCCTCTTCTTCGTTTTATTCTGAAAATTGATTTTTCTGGCAAATATTGCAAGATAACTGGCAGATATTTTATTACAGAAACCGAGTAAACACTACGTGTGCAAAATAAAGTGACAGATATCGATTCTTTCATT
>JAHZMZ010003406.1:0-10734 GCA_027743805.1 Lepidocyrtoides sp. E14 | reverse complement strand
ACTTAAAGAACCTATACTGATGTAGGGAACAAATCAATAAGGTCACAGCGGAGTTTAAAACTGAATTTTCTTCGCAAGAAGGTTTAATTTTTCGTTTTCACTGGGAAAACATCATGTTTTATGCAAGTAAATTTATCTTATTTACGTGTTAAGTCGGTGATGGAATTCGGAATTATAGTAGTTGTTGTGAAAAACACGTTTACAATGTACTGAATTCTACAATAGTCATAAAATTTAATTTTAGTTCAGCTAGCTAGCAGTTGCTTATCTGTGTGCACAGTTGAATGACATACGCTGCGCCAATAAATGTGGGCGTTTCTTATATTCTATATCTAATGTTTTTTACAAATTGTTCGTTTTAAAATAAATTCAAATATGCAGTTACAAAAGCAAGATATTTTCTTTTGTGTAATGAATCAACAGAAATATTTTTCCTTGCTGTTGTCTAGAGGAAGGAAGATTTTTACATCCCTGACGCTGGCATCAGTACTCTTAACGCCATCGGAAACAGTTTCAATTTATCAAAAGGTATCAAAAAAATATTGGTACAAGCATGCTCTGGAATTTCCATCCGTCTATGAAGAAAAAAGTGAAATACTGATTTACAACAATCCAAAGTATAATTTCTCACTGTGGATTGCTCAAATTTGTGAACTGTGGATAATAATAATATATGGGATTCTGGCAACATTTTATGTTCTCATTAGAAAAATTACAAGCCCAAAAAACCATCCAATTTATGAAAACTTAAACTGGATAAACATTAGTTTATGCTTCATGTCCTTGGTAACATCAATGACTGTCACTTTCATACTGCTAGCACTTAATGGAACCGGAAGGGATATAGCGCTGGCATATAATGCATTGTCACACTGTAAGGAACGCATAAAGCAAAGTAAGCATTATTTGAAAAATTATTATATTTTTCATCAAATAAACTATAGCGAAATTTGTAAATTATTACCCTCCTCGTTGACATACTGTGTCATTATTACCGTTAACAGATGTTGGCCTACTGAGCGTGTCAAAAAGGAACTTGTTATGGGATGCTTACAAAAAACGAGAAATTAAATACCAACTGTGCGCAAACATGATTCTAAACGGATTGGTGGTTCCGGCACCTTTCATTGGAGTAGGTTTAGTAATATTCAAGTTGGATCCATGCTATTTCATCTCCCAAGAAATAATTTATACAGTCTCACAATACCCCTCTGTGGGAACACATTTTCTTAAAATAGTTTTGATAGTAGTTAGACTTATTTTCAACACCTTGGTTGTTACCATAGTTACAAAAGAAGGATTTGCATTCCCATTGCTATTAGATATTTGTCGAATTCAAACTTATGACTTTTGCATATCCATTATGTCTGCGGTGACAACGACATTCTGTATGCATAAAATGTTTATACAACTTTATCTATGTCATTTCAGTTTCCGTAGATTTTTTGACCTGCTCTACTGCTCTGTTATGGGTTTCTGTCAAATTACTATTGTACTATACTTGAGGATAAGCATTGACACGTTTGGTAAAATTCCTATGGTGATGTGGGTGACTTTTCCACAAATTGCTGTGGAATCTGCATTCTTTGCTTTTGCTTACTTGAGCATGTCTTGTGATATTCACGAGTTGAGTAGAAAAATGCTAATCGCAGAAGAGAAAGGAAGGCGTCTCAAGGGTTGGAATAGCAGACAATTGAAAATGACATGGAGAAGCTTAAAACCGTTAGAAATGCACTGTGGACCATTCTTTGCAATTAAAAAGAAAACGTTGATTATGAGTATTCATTTAGCAATGAGCAATTTGGCAACTTTGGTACTGATTTAAACGTACATTAAGCATATTTAATTAACGTAAATTAACAACAATATTTATATCGTCATTTCACAGCAATGGATATCACCATAGAGACTATAATTAGTTGAAGGATTAATTTTATGCAACAATAAAGATTTTATAAAACAATAAACTCAATGTTTCGGTAAAGTTGTCATTATCATGTCATCTTTCATTTTGGGAATTCATAATGGCTACCATCCTCTCTTTTGTTTCCATATTTATCGGTAGGATGGTAATGCGGTTTCTGGCCAGGACCATGAGGTGGATCTAAAATAGGCTTGTTACCTACGGTAACAGAGCACGGTTAAATAATTTTCATTTAATTTTCTCTCTCTTAAGGTATTTTGTATATTAAATCAACACATAGGTTGTCAGTATGTTTTTACAACCTTTCCCTGCATTCTTGGCAGCTTCCTCCGCAGCCTTTTTGGTTGGGCATTTTATATAATGCCTCTTCATTACCCCGCTTGGCCAACAGCCCCTTGTGCTTACCCATTCCCCAGTCTTCTTTTTCGTCTCATCTTTTTTTTCTGAAAAGAAAGTAGTGTTACATGTAAACAATTGGTGGACACAACAATTAATACATAAAATGACTTTGCAAATGAATGGGCTCGCAGAAATGAGCCGCGTTTAACATTCTGTTGATTCTACTTTGTACCATCCTCACCTGCTTTCTTCTTGTTTTTGTTGTTGTCGCTTCCGTCACCACCATTGCCGTTATTGCCTCCTTTCTTACTCTTTTTGTTATTATTCCCATTACCACTTCCACTTTGACCTCTATTTCCACGCCTAGCCTGACGACTGCTTACTCTTCCAGCTGCTGCAGCAGAACTTTTACTAGTTACATATTTCATGCCACGCATTGCCAATGACGGAGCGGCAGCTGAAATAACAAATGGTGCAGGAACATGAGTTTTTAAAAAGGTAATCAAATTTAATGTTACTTCTAGTATATCTATAGTAGCTTACCTGCAACTTTAGCCGCACGAACAGGTGGATAGAGTGATACGACATTTAACACCGTTTCCGCTAAGCGGAAAAAATTTTGATAAGGGGACCGTGGAATCCCCACAGCATCTTTTGAATTTGGTTGGAAACTGACACCTCCATAACATCGATAAATTTCTAAACGGTCATACTTTCCCAATGGTAAAGAGGAGGATGAATTCTGATCGGTCTTTTCATTTGCAGAGCCATTTTCTTTTGTGGACGCCTTTTCGCTGCTAGATCCAGGATTTTGACTCTGATGGAAAAGTAATCTTTTCATTTTCTCTCCTTCAATAGCATTTTCTGGCGTACCCATAGAAAATTTCTCGAAAAGGTACTCCAACTTTTGTTCAATTGTAACTTTCATCTGGTGGTAGACGGCAGGCACCCAGTCGCAACATTTACAAGTGTGTCCATTTCCCCCGCACTGGGAATACGGACGAGTAGGCGGCAGCTTGATCCCCATTAAGCTTTTAAATGACGGAATGTCCTTTTCCAACGTCGCTTTGTTACTGTACAACACTCCAAAGCATTGGGAGATCTTTGCCAACTCCTTGATTCTCTGAAGAATAGGAAACTCCTTTTCAATCAGGTGAATCTTTTGATTGAATCCGCGGACAAAGTTTGCTTCTGGGCTGTTATGGTCGAACAAGTGTTCAGCGTCCTCTAATTCTCCACTTGTTCCCCTCATCATTTGCATTGTTTTCAAAATTACTGGGGCATTTCCATATTTGATTGTACTTGTACCACCATTTTGTTGACTCCCCTGAATTATCTCCTGTTCCACATGTTCTATTTCAAACCAAAATCGGTGAATCAACTCCAATGGTCTCAAAAATTTTGCCTTTTTCCTCGGCCCAATTGGTTTGAGAACATTTTGCAGTTCTCTGGAAAGACCACTTAGCAGATTAGTCTCCGTATCTTGGAACGGAAACGGAAAGTTGGCTCCAATTTCTTGGCCAGTGGTAAATATTTTGGCAAGTAGGTCAAGGTGATACAAAGTCATGAGAAAATTAGTGCCACAAATGCTCTCTTTGTTGACCCCATCTGGTCCGACTCCAGCAAATTTAACTTTGTAAAATGGATGAAATGGAATGAGCAACTTGATATACTCTGGGATGTTGGGTGGATATAATTGCTCGTCAAAGGAAAGCACAGCGGCACAAATTTTGTTTCCAAAAATTTCCAAAAGATCCACAGATGAGAAAAGCGCTGGTCGGTTTGGATCTCCAGGCACTGCAGGTTCTAGTAAAAGATTGCAAGTTTTTGTGTTTGGGTTTATTTCAACTCCTAGAAATCTAGTGAAGGCTTGCTCTCCGTCAAAGTTCAATGTCCTATTGTCCGTATCCAGGAATCCATCTGAAGTCCTGCGTACTTGGTGCCAATTCATCATCAGTTCAACATCTGCAATGTCATAACCATATAGCTCTGCCAGCTGAATCATTGCGTTCTCTCGAGCAGTTCTGAAACCTACTCTCTCAACCAGAGGCGTTTCGTTCAGTTGTCTCTGCATCTCTTCAATTCTTTGCTTTTCTGCTCGGATTTCCTCGTTCTTTTCACGTTTTCTTGCTTTTTCTTCTTCGCTATCGTTTTCTTGGTCGATTTCTACAATCTGAGAATCCAAAGAGCCAGCATCAGGAATCCTGGTCTCGTACCCAGTGTCCTCTGGGGAAACACGTTCACTCCATACTCCATTGAAAAGCATTTGATGATGCATAACGGCAGACGTGTTTCTCGAGTATAACCCACAGTCAATCTTTTCCTTCAATAATGAATTGAAAAGCCGCTGAAGAAATTGCAACGCAAATCTGCCCTCTGCAATCGTAAAAATATCTGCAACAGTTATCGGGCAGATGGTTCGTAAGTTCAGGAGCATTTGCCAATCATCAGTGATGTTCGGAACCCCCTCCTCGTCAATATATTGTGTCATGCCGTTGTGCTGGTTATTTTTTCTAAGCGTCTCGCTGAAATGCTGGTTTGCCCGAAAAATAAAAGACAGATGCGCACGAAGAGAGTGAAGTGCTATTGGCACAGGTAGCATCAATGTGTTGGCATAACTTTTTAGTTGACTTGCGCATTCAAGGACGAGTCCTCGGTAGCCAAACTTTTCCGCAATGTTCTTGTCTGGTATTGATAGCATTGCTTTAAGGAAATACTGCGCTGCCATTGTCAGACAACAAATTGTCTCGTGCACGCCACTGCAAATCACTTCCAGATTAATATAGTTGAAAGCCTTCTCAGCATAGTCTGCTGATGATTCCTGCCCCCTTTCTAGTGTAACATTTCTGCCATCATCTTCGTCATCAGAGTCCTTGTCGTCATCCCCATCTCTGCCTAAAATATCTTTTTCAAGGGCAGTTAGATCTGGACCTTTGTCATTTGAGCCGGATATGCTGAAGCTGGCCGACAAATGAGGCTCTTCGTTAGCACAAGTCTTTTGCAAAACTTCCAAAAAGTTGGCCTCATTCAAAGGCTCTCCAGTGTAGTCGTCAATGAATGCTTCCAACTGTTGAAATTGTTTAGAGGCGGATTTGAGAATTTTCTCGTGTATCATAGGATTCGATGCAATGAACTTGGCAATTGCGACCGGGAATTGGCTGTTTGTTGTCTGCATTGCTGCAGTAGCAAAGTCATGGGCCATATCAGTAAAGCGCTTGATTTTATAATAATAGACTCCACGGAGGATCAATAGACATGTGTGATAGTTGGAACCAGGCTGTGCTTTGGCTGCATTAGGTCCCAGGAACCTATTAATGCATTTTGAATACATTTAATTTAAAAATCAACTTCATGTTCACACACTGACAGCATTAAGACGATTTAAACACTATTTTTATTGTAAAGAAAACTTACTGCTTTTGTTCCAAAACTGCCCTCATTAAAGGAAGGATTCCTGGAAGTCTTGCCAATTCCAAAATAAAATCAGTATCGCCCTCCACAAGCTTCATGTCCACTTGACGTCCAATCAACTTTAGAATCAGCTCAACTGCTGCAGAGTAACGACCCTCATCACCATGAAGAACGTGAAGTGCTCCAGAAAGTGCAGCTATCATATCTGGTGAAACTGACGACGTCTGTTGGCGACCAAGAAGGGCACCCAAAATCCTGTCCAGTACCGATGAATCCTGGCTCTGCATCTCCTTTACGACTTTTAGAAACGTTGCCTCTGCCACAGTTTCAGATTGAAAAGGGCCGTCGGAGAAATCCATTACAATAGCTTGAACGAATTTCCAGTATTTGCTGGAAGGTAAAATTGGTGCTAAAGCTCGAATGGCACTGTCTCCATCTTCTGTGACGAAAAAGTGATGTTTGAACAAAGCTAAAGCGTAAACAGAGCCAGTGTTCAAGTCCTTGTTTTCCACCGCTGCATTGGTAAGTGCCTCCAACTTTTCAACATCATTGGTTTTTGAAAAGTAGAAAGCTGCCAACTGTTTGCAATCAATGTGGTTTGACAAAGAGAGAATCCTGTGAGCTGTAAAATTAAGGTCGCAACTGCCCAAAAGAAAGCACAAGTGAGCGTAACCAACGTCTTTCTGGAATTTAATGATGGCTTCTCCTAGCTGAAGATAATTTTCTTCCGCATTCGGATTGATGGTGGTGTTGGCAAATGCCAAAGTCAATGCAATTCGAGGGGAGGCACTGGCCATTTTTATGGACAGCTTACACCAGTCTTTGAATTCTTTGATTACCTAGATAATAAATTCAATAATGGTTGATTTGATGATTGAAGTTTTTTTTGTTCAAACCCCTTTGTATCTGGTTATAAGATTAATGTATCAACTCACATGTAAAAATGCAGGAAGAATCAAATCAACATCTAGGATTCTGCCTACAGAACTTTCAGGAAGAACGTTTATGACTGCGGTGCTTAACTCCTCTTGAGATTGACCCGTTGCTGAAAAGAGGCAGCTCAGAATCAGCATTGCTTCCTCTCCTTGGCACCTTCCCACAGCTTCCATTTTTGTCATCCACTGGTCATCATTCTTGAATGGTTTTAGTAATTCACACCATCGATTGAACGATTTCATAAATTTTTCATCTGACCAATCTCCAGCACCCGGACCATCAATGGGTGGCATCCAATTGACAACCTTATGCAAGCAATGTATACTAGTTTTTAAACCAAAATTATACTTAATAAATTCTTATTAAAACGAGTATGTACATACCTCTTTATCAAAGACCTTCTCTAAAAACTCCCAGTGACCTTCTTCAGCCCCATCCAATATATACTCTTAGTATGGCATGTATACTTCATTGTCATGATGCTCGGCTTCAATGAAATCTTCATCACACAAGGGGCAATGATGCCCTGATTCCTCTTCGGGTTGCGTAGAAACATTTTCAAAAACTTGTTTGTAGAATGACTGGAAGTTGTCCTTGAAATGCGTTTCCTTCGCTACCTTCACATGAGCTTCAAACAAGCGCCGATAATGTTCTGCTTTAGTCTTGTCCACAAGTACGTGGGACAAATCAACTCCATCTTGTCCAAATGCATGTGCCCCGCCAGAACTAGTGATCGTTTGAGCAAGCACTTTCAGTTTGTCAGAGTCTCGATTTTTAAGAAAGTTGTAAGCTATAGTTAGCTTCTTGGCAAGTCCCTCTTTGCCCCTAGCTTTGTCAGGATGAAAAAAACGTATTTGTTTCATGTATGCTGTACGAATTTTATCTGGGTCCGGGTTATCTGACGACACCCCGAGCAGCTTAAACGGATCAAATTTGAAATTCCAATCGTCCGCACCGCCACCACCACCACCACCCCTACCCGAACTCATTTTAAGTGTGTATCAAAAGTTTCTCTCTATAAAGGGTGACAAACAACAAAAATATCTGAAGTCACTGACGCTTACTTATTCCTTCAAGGTCTCCAGCAACACTGAAACTGAAAATGAAAGTGAGTTTAGTTGCACAAATCATTCTACTCACAGATAAAGATAAAACGCCCATTATCACGCACGAGTGCCATGCCGTTTTGTGGTATATGTTAGTAGGGTCTCATATAGAGATTGGCTACATTTAGCAACGAATCTAGGATGAAAAATTCGTTTTTCAAATCACCAATAGTAATGCACCATTCTCATCGCCTGACACTTCCTTAAAATTAAAGAAATAAATGCATAATATGTAGTATGAATGAAGTGTCCCGAATTCACCTTTAGTAAAAGTGCATAAAACACAACACTAACAGACATTTGCCAATCTAACTTGTAACAAACCGCAAGGAAAAGGTCATATTAATATCAGTTATATGTGTATATATGTATGCATCTAACTTAAATTCTAGCAACGATTTCCATGAAATTAAAAGAATTCAATGAACGCATTGTGTACATTCGCTGGAGGAAAATGTATTAGTGACATACATGGATTGATGAAATGAATCATGACTCAACCAAGACAAATATTAATGCATACATAAGTACGAGTACCACATACAATATAAAAAACAGCGCAGCGTATTTACTACTGGTAATCGTAAGTATCTATTAAGTATGTTGCAAGCTNTATTAAGTATGTTGCAAGCTAAATGCTAACTGGTTTAAGAGTTACAATTCTGTATAGTATGAATATGAATCTTCTTCCATCTTCTCGGCTACTATAAATTGCAAGTGTGAGCAACGATATGAAAAAGTATGCACCAAAGCCTCTTGTCCTTTTCTAAAGATATGTCCACCAGATTCTAGGCAGAACTATTACAAAGATGCTGCATCTGCATTATGAGGGCAAGCTTACTGCGCAAAATCAACATATAGTAAGTAAAGTACTTTTTAACTAACTGCTTGCAAATACTGCTTCAGACACGTATAGTATTCGCACACAAAACGACATGAGTCACAAGCACGAGACTTCTACTATCGCAAGACAAAGACACATCATCGCACAAGATTTTTTGCATATAGCAACAGTATTTCTTTGTTCACAAACTGAATTTTTCGACACCTAAGGATTATCCTATTCCTAATCCTACTTTCATCCTCAAATAAACTGCAGTTTAGCTTTTTAGCAATAATTTGCAATATTGCCATTTATGTCACTTTATCACTAAAACACTCTGCGAAGTTGCAACTGTTGCAATTGCAAGTATTTACTTTACGATGCCAAATTATGCATCCTCTATTAAAAAACATCAGATCAGATCAGATGATGAGAAATGTACAGATTTACATAAAAAATGATTAAGATGAGGGTTAAATCTAATATTGGCAAAAGTGATTTTTGTGAAATAGCTACCTACTTTACATAATTTTCAACTTGATACAGAAATGCTATCTTTCAATGTCAATGAAAGTATTTAAAAGTGTTTTAATGAATAGTTATTTAGAATACGTTACAAAAGCTATCCAAGATTGAATATGGATTCCTTGATCTATTCTTTTTCATTTTATTCCATTTGTTAACCTTAAGTGACAATAAGCCGGCTATAATGGTATATTACCACCACTTTCCACTTATCACATGGAGACAACTTTGGAAAAGAGAATACGAAGCAGTTGGATGTGGATCCGGTGTTTTATGGCCATTTTTTTCATTCGTTTGATGATTGTGGCATATTTTGAAAGCAAGTGACTCATGACTATGACTTCTCCAGAAAACAAACAAATGTAGCTTAATGAACATTGAAGATTGCAAATTTTTGTACAAGGTAAATACTCACTTTGCGAAAGCTTCGGGTGAGATTTTGAATTTGAGCATAGTACATGCTTGTTTGTCTGTCTAAAGTCTAAATACTTTATTAACTAACGCAGACACCTGAATAAAAAATCATATTAATATCAACAACAAAAAAGTTGTCACCTTTTTTCGGTTCGAGAAAACCGAAAGACCTCAAAGCAGAATTTCTAGCGCGATGCTGTTTGTTCTCCGGAAGAAATTCTAACAGACTGTTCTATGATATTTCACGGGAATTACAATCTTTTTTTTTCACGAATTTGCGGAAAAAAACAATTCACAAGCAATGATAAAGCAAATTAATTATCAGTACATGTTTGTCATTCATTTAATAACTTGTTGGTTCGTTATCAGCATTAGTCATCTTATAAAATTCTGTTTATTGCACAGGTGGTCCCATTGCGTGTGCGTGTGTATCCATGTTTTTTAACTGTTAACATCTATATCGTAAAGCTGTATGCTATGTATGTATCCGTTTGCAAATTATAGCATTTGTATCCACTATTTGCTTAAACGATAAGAATTCTGGAACCGGTTACGACTTTCCTTGTCTGATAAGAAATGGTATTTGTCTCATCATGAACTAGTGTTAAAAGATGACTGAAATCACTGTCATTGTCATCGTTTCTTAAGTGAGGAATGAACTGCTCACCTCAATGTTTTATTGTGTGCATGCATGTATTCAAAAACATGTCGTGTGGTTTCATGAACAAAATTGACGTCCAGAAATTGAGTCATACATCAGGCAATGAAAATCATATTTAAATGTAATTCAGTAGAAGCATGGCATTGTGGCTTATTGCATTTATACTAAAACAAATATAAGGTATTTATGCGACAATTGGTTTGGCAGTACAGCCAGAGCGTGCTATAAGCTGAGTACACACTGTGAATTTCACAATAATATTGGTAAATTGTGCTGGCTATTAATATACTTCTTATTTGTAGAGATTTCAAACGATTTTGGAGGAAATAATTTTTAGGAAGAGATTTATTTTTTATGATGATAATATTGCGGAGTGACAATGTCAATATAATATGATGGAATTGGTGGAAATGGAATTAATGTAAAAATGTAACCCCCTGGAGAAATAATGCCTGAGAATTGGGTCATAACAAATTTCATGCAGCAGATGCACGTTGTAGTATATGTAGTTTATTACACAGTTATAATGTCAGTATTGCATTATTTGTAAACTCTGGTGTCTCTGAACTGAATGAAAAACTGCATTTTTTATAAG
>JAHZMZ010003405.1:0-29866 GCA_027743805.1 Lepidocyrtoides sp. E14 | reverse complement strand
AACCATTCAACTATACCACCCAGAGGTCCTGATGACGATTCTGATGAGGATGATGATGACTGTTAGTTTTTAGCTGCAACCTTTAACCTTCCTACACACCAATCCTCGTCACCGCGTTCATCATGTAAATACTTGTACTTTGTAGTAAGATGTTAAACTACTTTTTAGAATTAATAATAAGATAAAAGACGAAAAATATATATGCTCTTATCAAACCTACTTAATTAGCGCGGTCTTTATGAATCTTTTTGAGCGAAGAAGGAGTAATTTCTTTTACCTTGATAAAATACCGGTGGTGTAAAAAGGAACCGTACTCATTGGCATATGCAAAAGTAAAAAACAATTTTCGCATAGACACAATAGACTCTAACTATGACGTGTGATGTACATATATAACATACCTATACACAAATTTTGAGTAGGTTAACTTTATGTGTAATCTATATAGGTAAAATGACATGAAATAAATAGCATAGTTAAATCGTAAACCTTATCGTGTGAGCACAACTAGAACTATCTTTGGAGACGATTAGCCCTTTTTTGGTAGCAAAGAGTATGTAGGTAAGTGTAATTCGCGAAAGCATAATGTTCCTATATTGTTGTTAAAGTTTTTGATTTACTACCTGTCTATATTAATTACGATTAATGAAGTATAGTGTAATGCGGTTAACAGTATTTAAGACGAAAATAAAAAAGTTGATTTTACTATCTCGTTGAGTTCTGTAGTGTATCTAGTATGTAAAATCTTCCCGATAATTGTCGTGAAACTCGTTAAACTTATTAAAATATATTGTTCGTGTACTAATATTTAGTAAAGGATTTATAATTAGGATCGTAAACAATATGTGTGAAAACTTGCATATATAAAACTGATTGTAAAATACAGATATGATGAATGTATGTAAAAGTTTGAAAAGTATGCAAAAGTTAAATTCGTAAATAAAACTGAATTTAAGTTTGAAAAACATCGAGAGAAAAAGGCATTAACAACTATATTTATTATTGCATATTCCACACGGTGATCGATCACAAACAATAAACAACAAAGATAATTGACTCTGAGCGAACCTTGATTGGTATGTATGTTATAAACCGTGAAGCAATCATGGCAAAAATAAAAGTTCGTTAAAATCATAAAAGTTCAATAACTTTGCAAAAAAACGCACGCCAATTGAAAAATGGAAAAAGTACCTGACCACTCTATTAAGCCAAATTCCGAGTTGAAATACAACCATATGTACACACATGCTGTTGTAGGATGGTTGACAAAGTACGCCATTCTTGCCAACATTTTAACACAAAAGAGCAATTAAGACATTAATCACACGCTTGCATATCATTTTTGATCACAATTTAACATGATAGCTGATGGCAATGAACAAGTATCAAGCCAACTGTACATGCATTGCATAATATTGTTTTTTAAAAGTAAACCAGCCTTTCACAGAGAAAACCTACTCCCTTTTTACCACAAGTTAAATCAAGCAAATATATATCTGTGCTCATAATGAACACAATAAAAAAATGCTTTGCATGGTACAATATACAACCACCCAACGCAACCACTCCAACGCTATCAGCAACATTCATATTCATGTCGTACACAAGCATTCATGTTTTTTCTTGGGCAGTTTTCTCTACATCACTGGATTATTTTTTTCCTCACAATTTTGTACTAATCTAATGTTTCATATCACGCTCAAGCAGGAACGGATTCATTTTATTGCTTGCCTCTCGCTCCCTTTCTACAGTGTTGTTCCAACTCACGTTCCACTCGATTCATTCAACCCCAATCTCATACTTCTGTCATGTAAAACATATCTCTTAAACAACTGCTCACTTTTACACACACGGTACAATGAATAGTAGCAAAAGTGGGAGTGTAAAAATATTTTTCATTTCAGGGGACATATCTCCGCATGAACAGGCGGACAAATAAAAATGCAAATTTTATGTGGCTTTACAATATAGATTGCGTGTGCATGAGATTACGATTTCTTTTTTTATGCTTTACTAGGGAGAAAGCGGTCTTATCGCGGCTGCCTGAAAAAACTAATATTACATTTTCATCATCTATTGCTTGGTAATTTGGTTTTATGATGATGATTGAAAAGCGATTTCATACAGGTTGATTATTTCCGATTGGTTTGGGGTGGACTTGACAGACAACCAAAGTAAAAAATTTTCAAAGGTTTTATTATTGAAAAGTAAGCTATGATGTGAATTGTGTTTAATGAACGAATGGCTGTTATCAAATGGCAACAACTCACTTTGGTTTGTCCTCTACTATGTCGTCAAATGTCAAGGATAGCTAATGTTTTATAGAAAAACATGTATTTACTGCTACTCTGCAAATTGAATTTGTATACCTATAAAGTACCCTCCTTAAAATCTTCAACTTAGGCTCCCTTTATACACAGTTTGAGTTTTTGAAAAGGGTGAAAACAAGGAGACGCTTTTAAAATACAGTTTATCGATAAATGATTACACGCTCAATTATTGCATTATCTTCATTAGTATTTAAGCTTTTTTTATTGGCCCTGCCTCAATAATTTGTGTAGAGAGGTGGATAGGAAAAGTCATTATAAAACAAATTGATTCTGGTTAAATTGATAGTATAAAGAGAGCAGAGACAAACATAAAAAAGTTAAGACTTTAAATTAAAACACGTAGTAGAAATTTGGATTTGCATGTATAACCAAATTTAAAACAAGAATTGAGAATTGAGAGTGAAAGCACTTACTTTTTAAACGATATGTTATTTATTGAAAAAAATGGTTTTTGGTTACTTCCTCAATTTATATATGTTTTTTTATCAATCATGTTTTTATCACCATGTACTGCTTTTTTTTCACGGAACCTTCGTTTCAACATGACAGGACGTCAAATAAATGGGAAATAAATGAGGGACGTAAACAAATTAAGCTTTTTGCACTCGGTTACACCCCGATTTTGCATTCTAGACAAATACATTACACTTACAATTTTGCAATAACGAAATGAAATTTGAACTGTTTTTGAAAATCTAAATTGATTGAATAAAAAGAGGTTGCAGTATAGTTACACTTACGCATGAAATGGGAAGTTATCAATAAATTTAGCCCTTTGTTCAACAATTTAAATATGATGGTTGTTACTTTCATGCTGAGCTTCTACTCTCTTCTACATACATTGATGTATGTACGTATATAATATCATGTTTCATAATTCCTGCCCTCTGTGAACAACGACGTGGTCACATTTTGTATCCGCTCTCAAATGATATACTTTGTTTTATTTTCGTGAGTGTAATGTGCGTTCCCTTGTTCCGCTGATTATTTCTCATTGAGCATACATGCAACGAATTCATACTCCCCGTTAAGAAAATGGGTATGTAAACGTTTGTTACTTTAAAAAACAATATTGACTCATTCTCCACATTATTAGAGACTGATGATGGTGCGTATAAAGTACATACATGCATTGGTATAAAAACATTTTACTTTAAGCTAGATTCAAGGATATATTCTTTATCCTCCAGCAAGTCAAGCAGTAAACATGAAACAAAAAAAAAAACAACTGGGAAAATTAATGAAGACGAAACAAAGTCCGACAGAAAATTGGAGGTGGTGGTGGTGACTTCTTTTACAATATTAACTTGCTCCCTCGCACGCACATGATTACACACATATACAAACATACACTCATAAACGACGTATAGAGAGAGAGAGAGCTATGTATGTGGCTACAAGAAAACTGTCCTTTAAGCCGACAGTCATTTCAAAGTCATTCAATAAGTTAAAGGAAATTTAAATGGACTCTTACCCGAGATGATGTCTGTATGGTTTGCATTATCGCATTGTTTTATTTTTTCTCTCACCCACCAAGACACAGGGGAGAAATACACCTGTATAATATTATTGAGTCGATTATAAGCAATAAGAACAAAATCCCTTCTTCCATTCTTTATTACAGTTAATAATATCATTTTAACTGAAATCCAATTATGGTGACGGTGGTGTTGAACCTTGTGGTAACTGCTATATAGCTGTGCTCTAAACAATCACATAAATAGTCAGGTAATATTATGGCTGCTAAAAACGTAATATTTTGTGTAAAAGCGGTGGTGCTGAATGGGCAATGGTCAGCGAAAGCCATGCAATGGGAAAATAACCGACGACTTGTTATGAGAAAGTAATAATTTAATAAAAAATCTATACAAGAGAGCGGGTGAGGTGTACAATGTTCCGTAAGACATTTACTATAATAACAATCTAAGTTAAAGCTTATAGCTGTAGTAGCAGCACCCAGTCAAAAAAAAGTTCCATCTCTGTAGGTGGCATTTACACATCGCATGCGATTCATCATAATAATCATAATCACCATCATCATCACAAGCTTACATACAACAAAAGAGCTTTTTAAGTACGTGTATAATATATATATTACAGTGAGTGAATATTAAACCCGACGCAATAATACTCACTCTTCATACATAGGCATAATTGTGCGAACTGTGAACGAAAGCAGGTTGCTGTGTTAGTGACCGTCAATAAATGGATTAAAAATGGACTTGTGTAATTATGGCATTATGGAGATTATATACAATGCTCTATAATATCTGTATAAACTCATTATACTTGGAAAAAAATGACTTATTAACTTTAACCAAACAAAGCTGTGTAATAAGAAGATATCTTGTAGTTTTCATGTCGTGTCATAGTACGACTTTATTGTGATCCATGATGATGATGAATGAATGAATGACTTTTTCTAGCGTGCTTTATCTTATTAATGAATTTTTTGCCACGTTGCCACCACTGCTACTAAGCATAATATTATAATAATATCTTGTTCACTTGATCCCACCATACCCCACTATCAGCACTATTTCCTTAGCTCATAGTTGTGTGGGTGGGAGAAAGGATTGACGATTTAAATTGTTTTTCTTCCTGGGCGTAAAGCTATAATTTTTAAGAAGCAGCAAGTAAGGTCGTCACTCTGCATTTTTTTAAAAAAAGAAACGTATGTTTTTACGGAACTTGCAAAATAAAGTGATAATTAGTCGACTGAAAAAAGGTACGACAAGAGGGGAAGAAAAAAAATGTAAAACTGAAAAAATCTTAAATTTTATTTAGGAAGAGGGAGCTCTTGGTCTGCATAAAAATGACGGCAAATTACACAGTAGCATGGAAAATTAACGCTAGGGTCTTGCATGTTCCATTCATATGCACACTCTGTATCATCGAGATGCATTTTTTACATTATAATGTAAATGCAGCGGTGTCTCAGATTGTTGTTTTCTACAACCCTTCTTTTATTTCCCCTTATGATCCCTATATTTTTGGTATCTATTCTGTCGCCTGTATTTTTGTAAACTTTGAAGAAGCAGTTTATTTTTGTAATTCTGACACTTACATGCCCCAGCACGTTTTTCTCTCTACTACTTTTTAATATTCGACAACCCCACTATTCCGACGACGGTACGGTAAAGGGCAGAGAACTGGAGTATAATGGTGACAATATGTAACAAGTAGAAAAAGTTTGGTGTTATGATGATATCCTCTTATGAGATGATAATATTCTTTCTGATGTGCGCCGTACAGACTGCTTTACTGCGTTGCGTTCTTCTACACATAACGTAATGTATTTATGCAGCAGTAAGTAAAAGCCACAGAGAGTGGGGTTGTCAATGTCGTCGTCACCGCCTTTGAGTTTGTCTGTGTGTTAATTTTACCAAATGCTTGTGTATTGCACTGAAAAGAGCATCATCATTGTCATCACGGTGCAATGCAAATGATATTGGTGTCATGTTCGTGTCACATTCTTTATCGCTTTCGTAAGCAAAACAGCAGCGGCAAATGTGGCATCCGCTGCTAACTAACTTCATGTTGTTGAGTAGCCAGCCACCCTCTTCATTTTTCCTATGCGGAATAGTAAGCATTTTTTCTTTTTCCTCTTTCGAAAATATGTAACATTCGGACTACGAGAAGACAGGACAGTACAACAATGGCACTTGGAGTGAGGTTGTCATTTACCATAATCCATTCGGTACCGTGCTCATGAACTCATGTAATGATTTTTTTCTCCCCTCTTCATCTTGTAACGTTTTCTTCATGCAATATCATGATGTCGGGTGATGCTGTTCTTGTAAAACAACTTCTGGAACAGATCCTCTTACAAAATAAACATACATTTTAGCTGTGCAATTTATGGATTACTTCTGCATGTAAAAACAATCTGCTCTCGATCCCCGAGCTTACAAGATCTTTCACTTCCCCTCGTATTTTCAATTTTATGAACATTTTTCATCTCTGTTTCCCCGCTTGACACTCGGCATGCATTCATAATAATTATCTGTTTCTTCAAATTTCATCCTTGTGTTCGTTCACTTTTACTACTCATCCCTCTTCACTCATGATTATATTTCAAAAGGGCATTTGACATTTTGCTAATTTCTCTAAGTGGAAGTGACAAATAATTAAACGAAAAAAAGTATCAACGTGTGTGGCACAAATATTTTAAAAACAAAATATGGCAGTCGAAAAAAAAGGCTGTGGAAAGCGGGAGGGAAACTTGGAGCGTGTTCAGGTCATTCATTAGCATATTGCAACTACCACCGCGGATCATCTATCCTGTTATTTTCTCTTTCCTCTTTTGTTTACACGTTTACATAATTTCCCGTGCCGTCTGTCTGTTTTTCAACCCAGGAACGTCGTATACATGATGTTTTAGCAATGTCAATACATGTACGTACAGGTAAAATACAAGATACAAGAATAGCCGAATTTGTCTAAAGTTTTTGCAAAATGTCACGTGATATGAAATACTATGTAAATGTGGAGTGTATTTACTGACGAGTGGGAACATATGTATATTTTTCAGAAACAGAATGTAGTAAACAACTTTTTTTCAAGTGGTAACAACCAAAAAAAAACAATTTTGTATGTATCGCATTGTAATTTTCAAAACTTCATGTAGCCTTATATATATTCTCCCCAAAAATGATAAAGGAACATGTGTGGTGCTTAAAATAAGAACTTCACATGCTAAAATAATGATAAGATGATAAAATGCGTGCATTCCATATCGGTGCAAAGTTTAGTATGTCCACCACCACTCTTACTGTAAATACCGCATGCCATGCATATTTCATTCTCACTGGTCATATAGTTAAAAAATGTTTAACTGACGGATTCTAGTAATTCCGTTGAAGATGTAATCGAATATCCGAATTGCATTGCATGCAAGCAAGCTGCATAAAGCTAGAAAAAAGTTACATTTTAGAACAAAATGTACAATTACGGCACACTACTGGCATTCTTAAAATGTGTATTTTTGCAAAAAATATTAGCATTAAATGTTAATAGTTGGCATTATATTCATTAATAACAAGTAGTTTTAAGCAGAAGAGGTAAGATGCAACGGAATAGGATGTCTCATATGTATGTACATGTGTTATGTAGTAGCCCAAAGCGGCTCAAGAACCCCTTCATCATATTTGCAAAAAAATTGATTGCTGGTGTGTGGTAAATTGTAGTAGTGTGGTCAACACACAGGACAACATGCAAAAAATAAGCACATCATCATGATGTGCATATAAATGTATATTGTTATGTGTTTACAACACGGGCACTCTTTGCATAATATATACCTTTTAAGGTACACCAGACAAGTAGTGGCAAAAGGAGAAGGATATATATAAAACTCATCGTTCCATTGATTGAGATTAAATAGCTAGTTAGTTAGGTAAATTACCATGTTCAGCGGCTTCTTGATACGACCTACCGCAGTCTAGTCACCTGACAGAAAGAAAAAAAATGAACAAGGAGTTAAACGCACGTAACACGTATGGAGCGTAGTAAGAAATAGGCAACAATGTACATACATTTTACATATTGTGTGTACCACAGCTCATAAGAAGAAACCCAAGTTTAAAGTTGACACGCTATAATATTATAACGTAGGTACATACAATATTATCATTCATATCAAATTGCATTTCATTTTACTGCTGAATGAAACGATATCATGCACATTTTTTATAGATAGTTTTATTGAAAATGATGATACAAAATGCAGATCAAATAATAGGAAAAGAACAGGGAAAAGATAAGTGTTATCTCGTATATAGGAAGAAAATGTCTGGTACTGCATTGTAAATTTATTTACTGATATTAAATCTTTTTCGTATGATGATGTGCCATGCATTTTATTGGCAACTATGTGGCAGTGCGTGATGAGACTATTATGGATGAGGACGAAGAAAATGGGATAGAAAAGGGAGTGCGAAAAAATATTGATTTTTAAACGGGTTTAGCAGCTATTTGACATGCTCCTTCTTTTTCCCATTAGCAATTTTTCCACTCTTTTTTTTAATGCATTTATTATCCCAGTCAAGTTCACAACCTTTTGCATTTCTTATAATGGGTGCTTATTTTTATGACTATGACAGTTCATCTTTATACTTGGTGATTGCTTACCGTTCCATAATAATATTGTGTATTATGTGCCCCTTGTGCTTTTCCCTTGGGTTTTTAAGATTTTATGGAATGCAGGGGTTTTTAAAGGAAATAATGTACGAAAAACGGACCCAACGGTGACAAATTCTTAAATGCGCTGTAAGTGCAGCACGATTAAATTTACATAAACTTCTTGTCCTTTTTATGACTGCTATTTAGCGTCATTATTACGTAGGCATATAGTCATCTTATTTTTCTACTTGTGTGACAGGTGGCCCATTCCATTTAGCATTTGCTTGTAATGCGTGTACACGTTTAACCAAACATAAAGTCATTTTATTCGTTTTTTAGCCATCAAAGTTGTTTTGACTTACTTAATTGGTTTTTTGTTTTGTTTGATCCTCGTTTTCGATACCTTTCATTATATCATAAAACGCTTAACAGTACGTGAACTACAGGTACACTATCAATAAGAACCCTTCATGTTTTAATGATTAACTTTGTATTTTTTTAAAATGTCATGTGCATATATTTCGCGAATAAAGCACGCATTTGTCATAACATAGCTAACAATGGTAAAATTTGAAACACTGCGTTTTTACAAGTGCCTATGGTTTTTAGCAGCTTAAAGAGTATAATATGGAAGTATATAATTTCAAGAGGAAAACCGTTTAGCATATATGCTGCAACTCACTCACTTCCTTTTTTCCCGTATTATATTATTAGTACGTGGTGAAAATTCCGATAAAATCAGTGTATATCGCTGCCACCATCGCAGTAATATCATTTAACTTATAATGCCATTAATCATTATCATCAGACAACATCATCATCATCTACAAAGCATAGCTTTATTTGAAGGTAACTGAAGTGTGTACTTGGTCGAGTATGTGTGGTATAAAGAGCATACCTCTATGTACCAAGCATAATTTCAGTTTCTTCAACATGAAATCTTCATACGGTCTGTCTTTCTATTATACTACGTACGTATGTACACATGTGCTATGCATAAGTTTACTATAAAAAGTCTTTACATGTGTTATAATCACACATTGATAATTACAGCTCACGGGCTCGGGCTGAAACCAGCTTCTTCCAAGGTAGCAATCATGCGCCAAACCTCACACCTACATAAAGGACTATGACTTTTTACTGCTCATATTATAGTATCTTTTAGTTTTTACTACAGTTATTGCCGATAATGATGATGGAAATGAAGAGCTCTTTTCCACAGTAATTTTAGTTCTTTCAATTTTCAGTGCTAATTTTATCGTGTTAAAAGGGGTTAACACAGGTTAAAGTCTATATCGTCAATATTATGAACCCATGTGTACATGTATGTTACACTAGTTTCTTGGTATTCAAATGTCAAAGAAAATTTGTAATGCTTTCATTGCATTTTTCACAACGGAAAATAATAACTTTACCAATAAATCTGTTATTCAAGTGCAACACGAACAATCTGAGAATGCAATATGGATATATGCATGTATTTGCCACGAATGAGAAAGGAATGAGGATGGTGATAAAAAAAGAAAGAATTACAGCTTACACTTTGAGAAAAAACGCGAGAGAACGATTTTTCAAAAGTATTATATTTTTGGACAGGTAAATACATATTTGCAGTATTGGGTCTAGTCAGCTCATGTTATTTTATTCCCAATAATAATGAAATGGTGTTTATAAAGTTTTCACATTTTTGTGGTAGGTAATATACTCTTGCTACTTATTCTTTCTGCCGGAGCACCAAGAGGTAACTGGAAAATGTTAGTTAATAAGTTTATGAATAGCCGTTTCATTTAATACATGAGGTTTTTGACGAGGGAGGTGGAGATTTAACGTATTTGAAAATATTTTTGCATGTCAGTCTACCTAGTTATTATTACACTTGGAGAATTCATGAAGAAATCTAAAAAGTATTTATAGAATAGTCCAAGTGCAGTTATCGGCACGTATACCTGAGTTGTTTCGTGCAATCCCTGCGGGAACGCAATCGTAATGATTATATTCACACAGAAATCTCACAATAACAAATGTCTAGTAAAGTGTATACGGACAAACAAATTTATCCGTATATTATGCATTCAGTATTTAGTAATACCTAATAATAATAGTAATAATGAAATTCTGATGATGATATTGAATAGGAAATACCGACGGGTTGAAATGGGTGGGAGATTATTAACTCCTTTAACTTAGTTATTACTTGCATGCAATCCTTGTTAAAATCGTTTCATTTTATGACTAAAAATACTTGTTATGAAACCATTACCGAAGTGAAACATTTATTCACTTTGGATTAGACGAGTTTCTGGTTTTGCCCGACGCGTTTTTTTAGAATTGGCTTGAAAATAGCATGCTTCTCTTATATTTCTATTCTATTAGTGCAATAATATGTTTTTCTTAGTTCTATTTATGTAGTTATTTATTACTCTACCGAAATTATTTTGGTATTGTTATTCAAACGGATATGAAACACAAAAGTTTAATATTTAAGACATTTGTTTTGTCATCAATTCTACCATATCCGGCTAAAATGTTATTCCATAAACAGACGAATCAATACTTGCATTTTTTCCTATTGCATTTTCTTAATAGTTTCAATTTAAGCACAATATGTGCCAAGGACTATAAATTTCTTTGGACAGTACAACTGCATCAGCAATTTTAAAAGTGGAAAGTTTAAGAGCAATGGATGATAAAGCCAGTCAGAATATCGATTTCAGATTATCATTACAAAAACTTAACCTCTTCCAAACAAACTCGGTGAAATGTTGATCACTGAGAGTTTCTGGTCGAGTATCAGCATGCGGTCCATGAATTTTAATTACCATTAGGAGACCCAAAAGAAACGCAAAGAAGAATAAATGAAAAACATATATAGGTATTATATATTTTACAGGAAACGTCTTAGTTTTTATCGGCTCCAGTCAGAATGTAAAAACAAGTCATTTTTTATGACTGACTCTTGCTTAAAATTGTTCTGGATTACTACTGGTGTAAAATTTCGGCGAATTCTTCCGCACTTGGTAGTACTAATTACAGTATTTTTATGTTTGTGGCATATTGCAAAGTGCCTTGCCAGTTGTTGTTGTGTGACGTGTGAGTTTATAGTCATTTGAAAATGGAAAAATAGCATGGTACAATTCACGCCTATTCTCCCATATGCATTTCCATTTTCTAAATACCATGATTTTCTGCCAAGTGCCATGTCGTGCAAGTTCTTGGCCCTCCTATTGTACGAAATGATGACTGTGTAGCTCTTGTCGACGCACGATGGTGATGGGATGGGTGTTTTCAGCTTTCAAAAATAAAGGATTTAATGTGTTCAGACTCAATTATTCCGTCGTATAGGCTTTCTTGTATGCTAATAACTAACCAACTGTAAAAAGGCACACAAAAAATGGTGCAAAGTTGTTTTCTGTTAGGTAATAATAATTGTAGATCGAGTTAATATGTAGAAATAAGCATACTGTAATATATAGGTTCTCTGCTTTTCATTTGATTTTAATGCTTAAGTTGCCGTATTCTCCTCATGTTGCTCTTACTCAAGTTACACTTTTAACTTGATTTTCATTAGGAAAAAAGTTTTATAGCTGTTTTTGTGGTTTATTGCCTTCTTTCAATGACTGATTGAGAGTCGACTGATTAATAATATTTTTATGTATATTATCATCATCATCAGCAGCAGCACCAAAAGAATTACAGATTGAATTAAGCAAGAATAATTTCGAGCAATTTGGGGGAATTGAGCACGTGTATGCATGGTATGTTTTGAATGAATGTTGTAAACATCATGGATGACAAATACGGATCAACCCAACAAAGCTAGAGAACAAAAAAAAAATATATATTAATTTTGTTTGAACAAATGAGCTCTGTTTGTTTGTTACATCCATGGATGAATAATATATATGTGCTGTAATGCTCAACGTTGCACCAGTAAATATTTATGCAGCTTTACAAATAATTTTATTATTACTAAAATGTTTCTTACTTGAAAATTAAATGCTTCAAGAGCAAACAAAGCTTGTGGTCGTGTGCTTGAATATGTAGTATGGAGCTTTTGCACTCATTTACAATCAGTTCATTCAATTACTACGCGTTTCCTCTCTAAAAGGGTATAATAATTCGTTAATCAAGTTTCAGAGAGCAAAAGAAAAAAAATGAAAACGTGAAGAGACAAGCCACAATAAAAAGTTTGCCGTGTCGAGAAATTTTTTATGATGCTCGTAAAATTTGCTATTATCACTAATTTTTGTAATAAATGAGTCCAACTAAAAGGATTCAGTTTTATTACTTCATGTTGCGCTGTAGAAAAACAAGACGAATAGCTGCAACACGGTTTCTTCTTAAAAGTATTTAAATGGATATTCCATAATCTACTCTTTTTATTATTTGGCACTTTCGAACCAATTTTGATTTTATATTCCATTTATTGAGTCTTTTCCTTTCCCAGGAACAAGTCCGATAAGCGTAATGCTGGTGGTGATACTAATTAAAAGAAATTCATCTTGATTAGCATTTAGCGTAAGTTTATATATTAAATACATCGCTGCGTTGCTAAAAAGAGACAATGATGGTGATGAATGAATGACTTTGGTATCATTTGATGACCAGATTATCATAAAGAACTTTCACCTGGTTTTTGTGTCTGTAAATACTATAATATGACAGAAGCAGTCTATATAAAGTTCATATCATAGCAGAACTCTCCCAGAATGACTATCAAGTACATAATATCTAAAGTGCCACCATATGTGGAAAAAACGAAGGGACAAAAATGCAAGCATTAATTGAATTGTCAAAGTAATTACAATTGGAATTCAGTACATACCAGCACGAGAACTGGATGTGCACTCATTCACGTAGTATATAAAGAAATATGGCTAAACACACATAAAATTTGCAATTTTCTATAATGCATCATTTAGATGTATGTACCTCCTTGAAATGCATATATAATATGTATTATGACTCATGACATACTCTTATAAACATTAAATTAAGTGTGCAAATTGTAAGCAAATACAATAAAAAAAGAAGCTCCAACCAGGAATTTTTCATGGATGCTCAACAATCGAGTCTGACCATTATCACGTCAGTTACCTCCTACAATAATATATCTCATGTTGGCGTTGGGCTATAAATTTTCCTCCGAGTCATCCTTAGCATCCTCTTGATAACTTTTCAAATGAAAATAAGAATATGAAATGTGAATTGCTGGAATTTTTGCGAGGATGCTGAACTGGATTTGTAGCTTAGAACGTTACACACAATTTTATTCATTTTTATCTCTCTATCAGCCATCCACTCATTCTTTTAGTAGGAACCTTGTTCTGCTCTCGTCTCCCCATATTTTTACACTTTTATTGTTTCCCCCACCGGTGGTAGGATGATGCTTGATTTTTATATAAAGTTATTCATATCTTTCTTTACCTTGCCCTTGTAAAGTTATTATTTATGCACAGCCATGCATGCATTTTCATAAAATCTCTCTAGGTAGTAACTATAATAAAAACTGCTGTACCCTACTTACTATCTACTTGACTCAATACCGAAAAATTTATAAAACGCTAAAATTCGTTAGTTTGGTAAGTCATTCAGCTGACAATGAGCGAGAAAAAATACGAAAAAGGAGTTTTGCGGTGGAAAAGAAAAGAGAACGTGAGCTGCTGAGTGGAAAAGTGGTCAACTTTAAAAAAAATTTATATATGGCAAAAAAGGATGAACCGCTGCACATTTATATTGGGGCATATATATGGATACATATTTAACTTATCCTTCAGTATCTGTAAACATGACTGTACAAAATGAAAGCGAAAAGCAACTGTTGTAAAAATCGCAATAACCAAATAGACTGATAATCCGGATAAAAAGGTATTAAGCAACAACAATAAACAGCTCAACGTAAAAGTCAATATGTAACGGAGAGAGAGAGAGAGCAAAATGTATTGTGTACGTGTGTATTTGTGTATATCTGCATATTATGCAAAACCCATCAAAATAAAGTTTGGTAAAGGTGAAGACGGAGTGAATACTCGTCGAAGCATTAGTGTCACACTGACAGACAAATGAGTGTCGGGATGATCTGCGGTGGCAACGTGTGTGGTCCGCTCCCTATCTATCCATCTATCTCTCCTTACCACTTACTGACTCTAAGCACATTGAACACTGAGTATTAAGTAGTAGTAGTAGTAGTGATGGTGGTGGCAGTAGAAGTAGGAGCTTGAAAGGGTAAAGTGGAAATAGGTATTGGATTGTACGCGCAATGCAGTGTAATGATAGGTATCTATCGGTATCAGTCCTTATAATAATAGTAATAATGTTGCACGTTGTATTTTGTGCTTTCAATTGTTAACTGGAAATATAATGATGGTGATGTGATGCTCTTGCTGCTGCTATTACTACTATGCAATATAATGAGTATAAGATCAAAACAAGTCGTAAAAGTGTACATGCATAATACCGAAATATCTACCATTCTCGTTTAATGCAAGTGCCAGAAGAGTGCATCATCATTGATCGAGCAGCAGCCAGCCGGTCTTCTTTTCCTTTCTTTCTTAATAATAACTTTTGAATTATAATAAGACCTGGCTAAGCAAGCTTCCATTACTTTGGCACATTGCGATAAAAACCTTTCATTAAACGATTTCCATACATTTTCTCCTAACTTGTGCACGGACGGACATTAAATTGAATAATATTTATCAGGTAAAATAAATCTTAGGGCTGATTTAGTAAAGTAGCAGGCTGCAGCAGACTCAAGATTGATAAAGTTGCGTGGATAAGTTTCGGTGAAGAAAAAATTTCAGGTTAGACGGTTGAATGAATGATCTTTGTGTGAATTTCTTTAGAAATTTAAACGCTTATATATATATGCAACCAGAATGAAAAGAGCCAATTATTCATGCAGACGGACAGACAAAAAAAAGTGATTCCGCTCATAATTAGCAAAAAATGGACTGTTTTAGTGAGCCAAGAAAAAGATTATAATATAATTTAATACAAGTCAGATTAGACTATGTGTGGAGGTGTATTTTGAAAAATAAAAGGTAGAATACATTCAGTTTCAATTATGACAAAGTATATGGTCATATTAAGATCATAGATAACATTTATGTCGTTGGCTTTGGTAGGTGGGCTTATTTGACATCAAATATCAAGCTAGCAATTTTGCATGTCCAAAATTGAATTTGTATTATCATCACTGCCAATTAAAATGTTCAATCGATCTTTCATACAATTTTTTATGATGATGACACATTATATATCATTGCAAATTCATAAAATAGCATGTATGTAACTATATACATAGAATCTCAAATTATATGCTCTCCAGGTAGGAAGCAGAAAATTATAAAAGGTTAACAATGTAATAAATGATTACCGCTAATAATGGTGTCTGTGATTGTTAAACTATTGGTTGTGCTGGCTGGCACATCTCATCCACCCTCTCTGAAAATAAAGTAGAGCAAAAGTTGTATTTATTTATGAATTCTCTGCGCAGAAAGTACTAATCATTCAACGTTATCTCATTGCCAAGTATATAATCTGCAAGTTGGTTATCCTTTCCTGAACAAGTCTTATTTATCATTGCAATAACTCACATTATCAAAATATATCATTATCTTGTTTTTGGAAAAAGTTGGGAACCGAAAAAAATTAGAAATCTATACACCGAGTTATTACTATGGAACAACTGACAATCCGTGTTTTGTAGTGTCGTTAAACCCCATGAACACTTCCATATTATATGCATTCTACACACTACGAAGAACATTTTACACGAGAAAAGAATTTGTGCTAGCTTCTAGGTTGATCTATTTTTTGCATGTAGAACAAATTTGTTTATTGTCAGGAAGGTCAAATCCAAACCTAAAAGTATGCACTGAAATTCCTTCATTTTGTAAAGTCAAAACTTTTCCCACAATCATTTGTTGTGTGTACTCAATGCTGTCGCATCCAATTCATACATTTATTTATTTTTACAGCAGACTCTTCCCAAAGATGCCGCTTGTTTTTAACGATGTGATGTAGCAATAGTTTAGCGCAAGGCTGTTGTTAACGATGTACTGCAATGAGTTGGGAGTTATATGAGAACAGGAGGTTTTATTGGATTGAAATCCAGAAATATATAGAGTGTACAGGATGAAAGCTGTTTGTGGGACACACCTACTCCATATATATTATGTATTCATAATATATACCATGCAGTAGTAAATAGTTTAGTTTGCAAGGCAATATATACCTGTAAACTTTGCTGGCAATGTTGGCGTTGAGCTTTTATGGAAAATTCATTTCCTTTCTTTCCAACAACAAGGGACAAGTTTATGACTCATCTTCCTTCGCATAAAAATGTGTGTTTACCTACACTACAGATTATATACTTACCTGACTTTCAATAAGAAAAGAGCAATTAGGTGTATGTATTTTGTCTACCTGTAAGTACGCTTGTTTGTTTGTAGGAGTGAGTAAGTATACTTATATTGCATACCCTGGTAATAAAACTATGAATGGAACAAGATGAATGGTGACAGATGACAAACAAACGAATCATCGATGTACGTACAAAATAATGACTTTGCACTTTTGCCAGTTTTGGTGCATTGCTGCATATTATACATGTAGTACACAGAAGAGAACGACACCAACTGCGTGATAGAATAGTTCTTTTCGCAGTTCGTCCGCAGTACTATAATAAGCTTGTTTATTAATGCTAAGTTGCTGTTGCCCTTTGTAAAGGGTAATAACCATTAGGTTCAAAGCCAAATAATGATCCAGGTAGGCACATAATAGTCATCTTTGTAGCAGGTAATAACAATAACAATACATTTTCAGAATAGCGATGATTGAACTCGTTATGTATTTACCGACCTCACACACAAAAAACACCACCACACACAGGATTATATGGCCATCATCATCATCATCATGATTACGCTTATTTATGGTTTTATATGAGCATATGACACGAAACTTATTGGTCATTTTTATACCCTTTTTACTTCTCTTTTAAAACAAGCATAACATTTTTTCTTTCCCATCAGGATCACCATTATCTACAAATGCAACATTATATACAAAAGCGCAGTACGATCTTACGGTAGTGTGTATACGTATATACGACACCAAAGTGTCGGCATTTTTCTCTTTATTGCTGAAATTCTGTATCGGATTTTTTTCTGTAGAAAAGACCAGATTGGCCGCTCATGTTTCTCGTTTGTATGCTAATCTTAAAACCATTACATTATTACCTTCCGATTTTCTTACAAAAAAAGAAAAGAAATTCCCTTGAAATTCCAATAAAAACAAGACGAAAAACACGTAAATTACTGCGAAGAACGAAGAAGAACAATTTTCAATACTTGACGAGAACGACAGAAAAAAAGCGATAGCACGGTACTTTTTTTATTCGCTCGGCACAAGTAAGTAAAAAAATGATGAAATAAAGAAAAAGAAACGCAAACGAGATTCCAATTTACGACGACAATGACTACTACTACAACAAGGATGATATTGATGATGATTATGCATGTTTGTTAATGCATAAACACATTCGTTCGTGAACAATCATGCCATATCACAAACAAGGATTATATTAGCTAGTTTATCTTTTTTTGAAGAAATCCGATATTGTACCGACCGACCGAACCAAAAAAAGCAAAAAACATAATATAGCCCAGTCGTCGTCAAACGATCTTAAATGCTTTTGATAGTTCCGCTTTTCTACTCGTAATATTTTACTTTTTCTTATAAAAAGAGTATTTTTTTGATGCGAAGTAAACGAAATACATCGTTTCTTTAAAGAGACATGAGTATAAAAAAACTAGTTGTTTATGTATGATGTATTATTTTGCGGTTTTTCATTATTCTTCCCGAACAACGCATTTTCATGTACATACATAATGTACAAACAAGTATGATATCATATCTGCATAACAATAATAATAAGTGTAACAAAAAAAAGTCTTTTCTGATTAGTTGATGCTGTTGAGGTTGTTGTTGATGATGATGTTCCATAATATGTATGCATGTGTGTGGCTCAATTGATAACAGCAACAACAATGATTGTTATTATTACATATTATTATTACATGATGATGTGGTGTGGTGTGGCATGGTGGTAGTGAGTGATAGATATTACATGACAAGACGTATGTATAAGTAGGTATATTATACAATGTACATGATGATGACAATGATCTTTTTGGCCAATTGAGGTTGGTTCTGGCATTTTTTACAGGCGATTGGTTTCGTCTGCTTAGGAATGATGTGTGTGTGTGTGTGTCCCTTGTTATCATTATAAAACAACTTGATACAACAAGATGATGATAGCCCATTTTTTTATTTGGTTAAAAGTTGAAGGGACTTGTTACCACACGATAAGAATGCTTTTTTACTTAATGTTTTGTGTGATTATTATTATTGCATTGTGAATAATATTATACCGTGTGTGGTAGTGGTGCAGTAATATTGAGGATGGAAATTATGGTAGAGAGCGGAGCGGACGGATGACTAAAAAAGCATTTAAGAATGACAAAAAATGTGAAATGGCTGGGTTAGTTGGTATTTACAAAAAAAAATCTCAGCTAGTGTGCGTCTTGTTGAAAGGAGACCGACACTAGATTATTAGAATTACTTAGGCAAGCAGAGGGCTAGAATAGATTATTTGGAACGTTTATGTATCATCATGCTCAATGCGATCATCATGATACGGCCAAACTTTTGACTTATATTCAGTAGTACCATCTGCTTTCTTCCGCATTGTCAGCTTTGCTCTTGGCTAAGTCACTGAGCTACTTTCTTTTTTGATGATGATTCAGGAAAAGTAGCAAATTTATTTTGTACGGAAGGCAATGTGAGAAATTCATCTTTTGAATAAAAAAACTACTGATAAACTGAAAAGATAATAGTAATAAGATTTTTAAGCTTAGGTATTACGCATAAACTTTGCATGTCACGTACTTCTGGAAATATTAAAATGTTATAAATTGCAAACTCTGCAGAAAATGTCGTGACGGATTGTGGAAGTATAAAATTGCTGACTGTGTAAATACTCAAAAAGAAATAAGCTGGATCTAAAAATTTTATGTCAGTATCAACTTGATTAGATTTTCTTGTGCTTTTTTTATTAGCATCTCCATCACATTTGCACAGTTGCTACTATCGCACATGATATTTTGACAAGTTTTATACGAAATTGATTTTTGAAAAACGTCATAAACAATGAATGTGTCTGTCCATTTTTAACTTTAATAATTTGTTTTCGGCCGAGAATTATTTTTTTTTGCTTGTTGGAAAGTTAATGTTTCCCTAAAGCTTTTGACAACGCCTTTTTTTCTTATTATTTTCTGCGTGTTGGAAGAGTCAAGTCTTGAGTAATTTCCTGCAAATTAGATCATATGGACAGAACCGGTAGCGTTTTACTTGAGCTCCTATGCGATTTTAATGAATTACCACTCACTATATCTGTACCAGCACCATAAAATATTCTATTGCTATCATAATACAATCATCAGCAGCATCATTATTATCAGTCGTGGGAAAAGGGGTACATGGTTAATTTGTCGGAGCAGGAGTGTTCTTAATGTAAAATACATGCTTTTATTGTTTTGCAGCTACTTTAATCTTGTTCTCTAGATAACCTACCGCATCGCCATTCAAATCATTTCTGCCTCTTCTTCCACCACCATCACCCTGTCAATGACAAAAAGAGCGTGTGTTTTCAGTTTTTTTTACTACAATACTTTTGTGTTTACGCATACTCTATGCGCATTATAAGAAATGCCCACACTCTCTCTCTCTATCTTCTGTTACTGATGCTGTCATTCAATTAAAAAAGCCTCCTCCACATTTTAGATTTGCATCATCAATATTCACTCTAATTCTTATCCGATTATGCTGCCGCCGCTTCTTGTCTTTGTAGCTGATATCAACTTTTTATCATCCCGAAGCATATTATTTGGCTTGTTCGAGCACAAAAATAAAATGATGAATGGAAGTCCTACACTCTACTAAGTAGTTGACATGTCTAACATGTATCATTATCATGTTTCAACTATGAAAAAAAATGTAATAGCTGATTAAATTTCCTATTTTTTGCACAGAAAAATAGAGTACTCTGAAAAAATTTTTTTTACATTTGCCAACTTTTTTTCTTCACTTTTCAATCCAATCAATCCCATTACATGCATACATTACCAGGTAAGTACTCCACTCCACCTGTTTCCCTTTGTGAGAATCGGCATTTTTTTCAACTAGACTTACAGTTGTGCGCGCATGAAAATGAGAAATTGTAGTAGTAAGCACAGCTAAATTGATAATGAAGCTCTACTTCTACTAACTTGACCACACAAATGCAAGATTACTTTAAAAAATATCTGATGATATTGCCATCATCATTATCATCATCCTCATAACGTTGTATAGTAATAATAATAATAATAACCGCCGTTATCAATTGAAATTGGTCGGAATGTATGTATTGTTAAAAAAGGTACTTTTGCCATCAAATCAGACAACTGCCGTTCATACTGATTATTTCCTTTTTACTTATCAAATGACTTAAGTTTTGCTTATTTTTAAGCTTTTTTATACGTACATCCCTTTCGCATTGATAGTTTTTTTTATTACAATATCCATATATATTCAGGTCAAAAGTCAACATGGCCATTGATCTTTTTAAATTGACCATTCTTCCACTTCAAGCTCATTAAGTTAATCAGATATCTACAATAAATGTCAGCTCTTCACATCATTTTTTCCTCTTTTAACTTTCAGTCCGTTTCATTCTATTAGTATGATTATAATCATCAAAAGCAAAAAAAACTGTGTTGGTGGTAGTTTGATTTGGCGTGTGGTGGTGGAGGTGGCTAGTTACTCATGTTGATGAAGTTGATGTTCGGTATAGTTATAGTTGTTTGTTGTTACTGATAATGATAATAACGACGCGATGACCATCAGTATCATGATTGCCACCATCACCAAAATGAAATCAAATATCCGATCAATACGTAAGTATTCATGTTGGGCGATAATAATAACAACAATAAAAATAAACCAGCCACCACACTTGTTCTGCTTTTTTTTCTCTCTCTCTCAGTATTTACTTTTCATTCACTATTATTTAGTTTTATTTGTATCGTTTATCTCTTTTACGCACAGAATCAAAGATTGAATTGGACTGAAATCAAATGAATGTTGGAGAGGGTGACATTACTAGTATGAGGGACAGGAGAAGTGGGGGTAAAGGAAAACAATGTCAAATCTGATGGAGAAGCATGTCGTATCAAATTCGTATAATTGACTGGATAACGCAACTAAAGCGCAATGCTTCTGTCTTTTTCGTATCTTTTTTTTACATCTCATCTGAACGTTTCATCTCTCCCCTACCCTTTTTCATTCTTTCATTGATTCCATTTCAGGGTCCACTGATGGATGTAGTTGAGGGAAAATGATCGGATATATTTACTTGAAAAATGACATCAGTTTAAGTTTAATTTATTGAAAGGAAAAAAAATAATGTGAATAGGATTCACACTGCACTGTTGGAACTGATATCTAGAATTGTACGCGCTTCACACATTTCCACGTACAAAAATAATAAATGCTTTCTCTTTTCAACCTTTGAGTGTATCGGTGAATTTGCCTTTACATTTTGGTATATTATATTCTTAACAAACATATTATTATTCTCAACTGTTCCTGTTTTTTTATTTTTTGGCCTAAATTGAATCATGATATTGCTTGAATTGATGGAGACGATATAGATCACAATTTCTTAATTTAATGATGAAACAGGAAATGGTTTGAAGGAAATATGTATACATTATTGTTGAGAACGTAGTTCAGTGATGAGGTGATTGTTGGATATGTTGGATACGATCATTATTTTGGACAAAATGTCATTTTGGAAACAGCTAAAATTGTAGTGAAAAATAGTATGAAATAAATTGTTGACATAAGCGTTTCTGAAACCCTAAACCCTTATACAAGCATATCATCAAAGACCCAAATGTAAATGTTTACCTTCTGCTTGCGTTTTCACGCAGGGAATCGACATTTTTACCAGAAAATAGTGTTGATATACCGATCACATGCATGCATCCAGTTACACGATGAACAGTAGTTGAAAAGAAATAGAATGGTTGTGGAGAAATCGAGGACTTGAGTGGTGGAGGTGCATTATACATTGTATGTAGCTGCTCTGTGAATGTGAAGCATTGCATAAAGTATGTATTTAAGTTGCTTATATAATGATGACGAGGATTTTCTGGGGACTGTTGGGTGACAGCCTGGAATTTCATGAATGTGACGATCACTGTGTTGTCTTGATGTTTTATTGCATTTACTCTTGCCACGACATGTACGAAACTGTTCACTAGCACAATTATGGGTATCATCATCACATTCACCCATAAAAAATAATAATGGTAATAATATGCCAGGAAAGAAGCAAAGCTGATAAGAAAAAAAAACAAAAGAAATTGAAACAACAGAACAGCGAAAGGAGCAAGAGTAAGAATAATGTAATTTAGATTTTTGATTTTCAGGCAAACATTTTATTTTATCCGGGATGGATGAACGGTTTCAATATAGAACTAGGCATGGAATGGAAGCAGCACAAAATTACTCCAGTCAACCCTTTTCTGCTTGACTTCATTACTGGGGAATTTCGGGACAATGTGTGATGTTTAATCGAAATCCTTTTATACAGATTTATCAACGTCATTTTGGAAACAAGTCAGCAATACTGACTGCAGTGTTGCATTAGGTATATAACGACGAGTTTCTTTTGGTATCTGTTTGAAATGTATGGTGTATTTTACGAACCAAGTTTCAAAGAATAATGATAATGTGCTGTTGCTAGTTGGCATTTTTTAGTTTATTTGGAAAAGCTCGATATTATTAGGTATCATATTCATGACATGGTATGCTATAAACTTTTTTTTTTCGTTCCGCAACAGTCCCTTCCTTGGTTGTTTTCTTGGTGGTCTATTAGGGGCAAAAATATATTTTTTTTTCAAATTGGAATGCAAGGTTGCTGAAATTGAGTTTTTAGTAAATTGGATCAGGGAAAATGTATGCGACATGTTTAAATATAAGAACAAGTGGGCTTGTCACACAGCACAGAACACACATGCGTATTAACGTACGTATGCATGATTTGCAGTGACGCAATAAATAATGTACAAGAAACGGCTACATCATCAAAATTGTCTGTTTTTTTAGAGAGCAACGATAAACACAGAGAGCAAAAACTTTATTATTACTTTTCTTTTCTTTTAATAGGATATTTTTTTTCTATTTGTATAATAATGGGCATGTTAGCAGGATAAACTGTCTTTGAAGAAATATTCCAGTTATTGATTATACCTTTTTATGTTGTCGTATGCAGTGAGTGCCCTTATAGTCTCTGCTATTTTTTCACATTAAAAGAAAAACATTTTTGCTGCATAATTTAGAGAAAAACGATAATAATTATAATAACATGTTTATTTTACTCTTTTTTAACAACTACATAATATTACACATTATATATTCACAACCGGTATAGTATGAACAAGTAATTTTATTAACACATTACACAGACATACACAATACACATACGTATAGGAACTATTTAGGTTTACGACGACCTATGTATTTAACCTTATTTACACAATTTTTTTTCAAATTTACAACGTATTCACACGAAGCAAAATAATTTACGAAATTATTATAAACATCTATTTACCTGTAGCTTTGTTTGAGGTTTTCTCCTTTTGTCAATACCTAAATTAGTCTAAGATTCATAATGCCTATTTCTATCCGGGGTTTTTATATTTGGGGTTAAATGCATATATGTAGGTAATTTGTTTTAATGTACATATTGTGTCATCAATAATGTTTTATTACTTTTCAGATAGATTACAGTTATCTATAATAGTAAGCATTTTGTGAACTGGAACTGTACAATTTATTTATTTTTACTCCTAAGCGCTTCTAAAGATAAGTCGGTTCTAAAAAACTAACATTTTTTTTTGTAACAAGGAATCCCTATTATTATTGTTATACATACACTCAAATGAGATTTTATGATTTGACTGGAGTAAACAATGGCTTGTATTTATTTCTGTTAGTCGGCTATACTGTGAGAGTTTCTTGTATAACAATAAAATTAAATATTGCATCAAGTCGGAATATACTTTTCTTAAATACTTATATTACAGAATATTGCAATGGATTATTATAAGCCTGTACTTTTTGTATTAGAACATCTGTGTATTATAATTACATTTTCGTTGTAGGCTTCAGTTCTGGGATTTCAAAAATGTTACGAATTTGTAAAAGAACCTCATGTTTCAATCCAATGAGTTTTTATGTAGTGAAGACGAATCTGAATGAGGAGATATTTTTTTATATTTACAATTTGACTTTTCTAACGCTTATTTATATTGTTTTGCCGAAAAATGATAAAGCTAAAAATATTTATCCGGGAATCTGCTTTAGAATGGTTGTCAGCTTAATAATGTTTTCATGAACGAGAAGATCTCAAGCTTGACTTACTTTTGCTCTTTAAGTGCACGCACACAGGATATCCAACAGACAAAGTTGCATTCTACCTACCACCCAGTTTTAAAGCTATAGGAGCATTTCATCATCCTCGTCCACCGGAACAGTTGAATGATTGTACAAACCTTGTGCCATAAGTTGCATGGCTAGCCCGTTACGCTGTCCATTTGATTTTTTGAGCTTGGCTCGCTTATTCTGTGAAAGCAAATAATAAATTTCTCTTATGAAGCATTTTCCAAAGGGGAAAGTACAACTTTTACGGAATACTAGAAAGGGGGTTGCTACTTCATTTTATTTTGTTACGAAAACGCATGGGGCAATGAGATATATACATTTCTTGCGGTATCTACTATCAAGGAAAAACTTGTTTGATACTAGACAGACTTACTCGCTGATAGGTTTCTCTTTCTTCCTTATTCTCCGTGATCGAGGACCTGTTTGAAACAAAAATATCTACTAATTTAGTACCTTATATGGGCACCTTTTTGCAATCAAGAATTTTCCGCAAAATTTTTGTTTTATAAAACACTTGCACGATGTTTATCTTTTGTTAAGTAACGGCCCAACCTCTGCGGATGCACATAGATCATTACTTTATTAGTGATTGGTTGTCGTTATTAAAGCTGAATAGTACCAAATCCAAAAAGACGAATATATCCTAAATATTCTGTGTGCTGTATAATTTTATTTTAATCTAAGTATTCGTTTTGATTCACCTCCAAATTCCCTTTAAATTAGTAGGTAAAATTTAATCTTTAATCACAGGCATTGGATAAGCCCTAAAATGAAAGTGTAAGGCAAGAATGATGCTAAAAGTGTCATATATTTTTAAGCCACACAACCACCCTCATTCTCCTATATCTACGACATGACACTGATCCTCAGAAAATTGAATTGCTAATCTTACAATAAAATACACGTACACAACTTGAATGAGTACCTGAATGCATGGTTGAACATTTATCGTTTTGACTTTAATAAAATTTTTGATCATGATTACTTTTACGAAGAACGTCATGTGTATGCCTCTCTATTCTTTCCTTGTCTGCTTCACACTTCATAGTAATCAACATATCAGCAACATCAAATGATGAGATGGATGAGGCGATAGAAGGATTACTGAATTTCCATTTTTATAATATTATCATATTCATAATCATACAGTAATCCACCATCCACCCATCAAATTAGGATCTTTTCCTTGATGACCTATCATAATAACTAACTTGAGGAAATCACGCTCATCATCATCATCACCAAACATCACTTTGTTAAAGCAGAAAAAAAATCTTTTATTATTATAGATTCTGCATGTAAACTACATGAACAATTCTAATCTGAATATCACACTTGTCAAACAGCAATTTGCCCAAAGATATCCAAATATCCATTTTTTTATTACAATATTTATCCGTCTTTTTCATCATAAACAACATCATAAAAATCTTTTCAAGACATACAATGTACTAAAAAATGAGCAAATAATAGTAAGTGACTGACTGAGCTCACTCACTTTTCAAGACTTATTTAAAAAGAGAAAGAAATACATTTAAAAGGATAATTTCAATTTACCACACACTTGGACAACATGAATGGATACAATGCTGTACATTCGAGTTTTTTTTCAAATAACAAGTAAAGCATTTTCTTTGCTTGATCATCATGATAATGATAAAAAAAGTAAAAACATTTTGAGATGAGATTATCGAAAAAATCAAGTTCATCTTGAATGATAATCTTTCTCATTTTTATTTTCTCCCTTTGAAGATACTGTAAAGTGCACTTATTGGAAACACTGGTAAAATTGTGTTTTAATACGTGAAATTGGTAGAAAAAAAAGTTATTTGAAAAATGTAGTGTCTATATATCTAACGTATATGTATGTAAGTGTATGTGTAAGCATTTTGTTTGATTTGATGGTAAAATTGTATTGGATACTTGCTCATTTTTGGGCAGCCAAAATGATGAATGACTGGGCATGAGCTAACGATAAGATGAACATAAGTAGCTCTTGACAGGTTTGGATTGTGAGGAATTATCAGAAAAAGAAGTTGAAAAGATGAATAAAGAAGACTGATTGTGTTGTTGTATGAGAGTTAAGTAAGTACGCTTTTTAAAAGCTTGTTCTTCTTGATATTGTGCCTGCATTGTATTGTCAGAAGTACACACACACTCACACGTCTCCTTGAGGGTGCATATAATACTGTACTTGCACAAAGTAACATGAAGTATGATGAAGACAAAAAAGTACAATATGCATTTATTACTCGGGTAAACTTGGAATTTGTAGTATGTGTCTGTCTGCCCGCTCAAGCCAGTGCGCATCATCATAAAATACACATGAAGAAATGATAAATAAGCTGATGATGTAGGCATACGTATATATCAGGTTTTTTTTCTGTATAGAGATGTACAATTGATATGTTGTAATTTAACAAGTGAATAATCATTTTTTCCATTCATTCTATTTTCCTTTTTGTTTTTATAATATATTTTATTTTAAATACATTTTTAACGAGTTTAGGTACGTGTACCACACACAAGTATAAAATAAAGTAATCTATGAGAAATATTATTTATTTATTTTCATTTTCCCTTCAAGAATTCAATATAAATTTTTAAAAAGATTCGATTAGTTATAGGTATTAAAGTACTTGTTCTGCTAGTGACTGACAAAAAATGTCGATTAAGGCATAAAATGCTGAGATAAGTGAATCCATACACGACGTGTGGCTGGTTATATTATTTTTATTAAAAATTTTTGCGCTCAACTACCTAAATTTTTCACGAATTAACAGGCAATCAAAGACATTCTTTGTAATCAGACGCGGTATGAGGTCTGCTGCTGATTACGCGTTAAATTACACAAATTTTAACACATTTTCATTCATCTTGTTTCCATTTACACAAACGAAATGTCACACAACTCATTACACGACACGATACGGTTATCATGGATGTGTTAATTATACATTTATTTAAACTTTAAACATACACACAGTGTAATAGTACGGCCATACTCGTTTTCAAATTTCAATTCATTTTTTGCCATTTATCAATTCAATATCACAGTATGTTAATTCGTCTGTCATGAATATCAAATAAGGTAAATCTTTTTTTCTATTTATTATGTATTTCAAGGAGACAACGACGATGATGATTGAGTTGCAAAGATATTTATCGAATGAATAGCTTTTTATTTAAATTAAAAAAATATATCATTTCAGAGGAAAAAACTTGTATTATTCCATCACAATTTCATCGGTAAATGTAATTCATTAGGTTGTTTCTCTTTTTTTTTGCGCATACATACACAAGCCTAAAAAATATTGATATTTTAACATTTTAATGCTGATGGTCTTTTAAAAAATTCTGTTGTGCGTAGGCACTAATATTTTAGGCATGCATATCAATACAAATCATATTTTATGTCGACACACTTCACTCACTTACTTTTTCTTTTTATACTCATCATTCACCTGCTAAATTTATTTACAAAGCCTATTAAGAACCAGCATTACTATATGTGCATATAAAAACGCCAATTTCCTTCTTTGTTTTTCCTTTTACCTTGGCTAATTGATTTCTCACGAGTCTCTTTTTTTCACAACAATAATTAGACTTTAAACTATTCAATCGTATAATGAGATTTGTTTCGGTTTGTCTACAGTCTATATTTGTATTTTTTCCTAATGATAATAATGATGATGATTCTTTCGTACTTTCCAACTTCCAACTACATACATTGAAGCAAGAGCAAAATATACTGCATTTAAAAAGTTTGGATTTTAATTGTATACATATTCATTAGTAAGCAGTAAGAAGACAACAGAAAAGGAGCAAAGTTGTCTGTGACTAGCGAAAATGACCACTACACACGAGGTCCAATCCTAACCTCACCTCTATCACCACCACCAACTCCATAATCTCTTGAGTCCCTCAAGTTAAATATGCGTATTAGCATACTAAGTGTAATATTTTATTAAATGAAAAAGGATGTAATCTGACAATGGTCCTTTGCTTGTAAGCATCATAATGTCACTTTATGGCATTTTTGTATGGTATGCAACAACAAAAGTTTTATTAACTTGTGTCACGATAAACAATGCCAACTAATTTTTTTTACAATTTATTAGTTTACCTATCTGGGCTGTTTTTATTAGCATTTTGCAATGAATGATATTTAACTAATCATTAGCAAATAATCTGCTTGCTGACTATAACCTGATTTTTAGTGATCATTGTCCGTACTCCTCTTTTGCATCCTTTAAAAAACCTTGTAATTGTTCAACATTTTTAATAATATGTAGCTTTGTATAAATAAATGAGTGAGATGTTATGCTAGTTCTTTTCTTTTCTTTGAGTATGTTTTTAGTAATGCCGATAATTATCATTGCTAATAATAAATACAACCCGTTTCCCTCATTAATTATCAATACTATGTATCGCCAATTCTTTCTACGAATTTAATAACCAAGTGATTATAATAACAAACAGAAAAAAGTAACAAAATAGCTAATTGCAATTGCACCAAGACCATTCATACGAGTTTGCATAAATATTATACATGTGTACTTTTTTTAGTGAAAGGGTAAGGTTTTCAATGTATTTAGTGTGCTCAATTAATGATCAATTTGTTCGCAAGGCGTTCTCATTGTCTAGTTAATCATTATTCATTTTACAGATTTTTACAAAGCCATAAAGGCATCAACAACTTCTGTCTATAGAAGGAGTTTCCTTCACTGCTTATTGCAAACTCTTACTACTGCTTCACTGAATAAATAAAAAAAATCAGAGAGCTGTCAGTCGATCGATCAACATGAAAAGTTAGTATGCCAATTGTACACACATGAATGTATACATTTGCC